>CAMPDV010004548.1:0-42216 GCA_946699065.1 Loxodes magnus
TACTATATTAATTTTATAGGGCAACCTTAATTATTTTATTTTAACTATGCTAATGGTATTTCTATAAATGTTTCTTGCTATGTGAATAACTATTAGACTATTTAATTTTGAATATCTCGAAGATTATTAAAAATATTCTTTTAGTCAAATTCTCTTTAATCGCATTACTTAATTCTATTTCTATTATATTTTAGTTTTATGCTTCCTTACTCTTACTTTTCGTATTTAATCTTTTCATATCTAAAATTTAAGTTTTTTCATAGTTATTTATTTTCTTATGTATTGAGAACTCTTAGATATTTCATTTATTGCTCCCTATTTTTTATTATTTTTAGTTAGTAAAATTTTATGATACTCTTCTTAGTTCATTGCTCTTGATATTCAAATATTAATTCTTCTTTTTTAACTTTATTTTCGTTTTGTTTCACTTGCAAAATTATTCAATCAATACTTTATAGCTTGATAGATATACCTAGAAGCAATGTTTATAAGCTTTTTAAGTCATACTATCGTAGATAAGCATTAGGTTTCTTATCTAAATAGGTTAAATTGCCTCTGATATGCAAAAAGATGCTTTCTTCTATTTTTGATAAGTCCTTTCGTTCCAAAATAATCATTAACTAAGTCAGTTTTATTCTTTAATCTTAACCTCAGAATGATTCAATCTTTTTAGAGTATTTTCTTATTTTAAGCATGCAGTATATCCATAAAGTTCTCTAATTGAATCTTATCTTTTAATTATATAATCCGATTAATATTTTTTTGGATTGCTTTTGAGATTTCTAAAATCAAGCTTAAATTTGTAAAATCATATTTTTATTATTTTCACTTAGTAAAAGGATTATAGGTACTCTTCAATCATTTTTATGCTACTATTAAAGACTTCTTCTTTTGATATCACACATAATTGAGAGTTCCTTTCATTATCTTGTACTTTTAGCATCTTTTATAGATGAATTTATTAATCTATTTAATAGTTTTTATTCTTTATCCATTTTGGAAATGAAAGGAATTACCTAAGAAATTAATATCCCAAATCTAATATAAAAAATTACCGTTAGTTAAATTAGTCTTGCTAATATATATTCAATCATAGTACTTTAGCATGTAAATAAAATAGGATCTTTCTTAAACAAACATCAAGCTCATAACTAGCTATCTATTAGAAACAAAACTCCTTAAATTTCATCTTTCTAAATAAAAATCCAATAAAATGCATTCTCATCTTGCTGAACTATAAAAGCCAACTAATATTATAGAAAGCACTAGTCAATCAATATCTTCTAATATAATCTAAGTTTAATCAATAAGCTTAGCTTTTAATCTATATTATAATAATAAATCTAATAATAAAAGCATAAAGAATAAACTAAATAAAAGAGTGAGTTACCTTTTTTAAAAGCTTCTATTTATCATGCTAATTCTTGGTAATATAAAAAATGGTTTCGAATTTTTTTGTTTTATTCAAATCGAAAAGTAGTAGAAATATAATTTTTGAATAGAGTCAATTTATTTAAGATCTTTTAAAAAGTCTAAAAGTATTTCCTTAAACACTCAAAAAAGTTATATATCATTAGTGAGTAAAAGGCTAAAATTAAAAAAATTAAAAGATCTTATGATTAAGTGATTCAAGAAATGTCTTTTTTCTTTTAATTACAGAGAGTTGATTAGTTTCATAAAGGATAAAAAGTGATAAATTAAAATATCTATAAGAAAATAAAAAAGAAATATTTAAAATAAAATAGAAAAATAAAACTAAAAGCGAAACTTTTAAAATTAAAACTGCTTTTAAGTAATTATTCAAACAAGCTCTCCGGTCTAGAAATTTAGAAAAAGTAAAAAAATAAACTTTTTTCGCAAAAAGATTCCAATTACTCATTGAAACTTTTTAGTTCTGAACAAAATTTTAAATATTTTCTATAATTTTTTAGCTTTTATTATGTAATTAATTTAATTATAAGTGGTATTATACCAATGGTAATTAAATAGTCAATAATCAGGACCTAAATAAATTAAAAATAGAAATGATTAGTAAATGTGAAATTTGTAATAAGATTGGAAACTATTGAGAAATTGTTGGGAGAGAGAAAGAATAGAAAATAAACTAAAAGAAAAGAAAAGATCTGAAGGAGATGACCTCCATTTTTTCAGCTTTGAATGGCAATATCCGAAAGAAGAAGTTAAGGATTTATGAACTGCTTGAAAAAACCTTGAAATATGAAACCTGGAGAAGGTAGAAATGCAAGGGGACTAGTAGTAAGCCAGGGCTGAAGAGAAAACTATTATTTTGATTGTATTGTATTGGGTAAAAAGATTAATATATTAAAGTATTTAAAATTTAACGATTTGACTTACTTACAATATCTAGAGTTTTACGATAGATTTATAAAAAAAGAAAATGGAATTTTCATATAAAGCAAAAATTCTAAGAATAAAAAATTTCTTAATAATTAGCAATAATTAACTTCAAACTAACTTAGGCAAATTCCAAACAAAGTTAATTAATGATTTATTTAAAAAAATGGATACTATATTTAAATCAATTATTAGTAAGATAACTACAACAAAATTTTTCCTATTAAGTAAGATTTAAAAAATTAATTTGGTCTTTCGACTTAATAAAGAAGAAGTCGAGATAAGAAATAAAAATATCAAAAAAAGTTTATCCAATACTATAAAAATTGGGAAGACTTAAACACAAATAGAAGTGTAAGAATTATAGAAGAATGTATAACAGTTTAGTATTAGAGAATTATCATTGTATATAATAATAAATTAAATTCTGGTGATATTGATGCATTTAAACTTCTTTCCTATTAACTTTCAGAAGTATCTGGAGATTTTTTAAATCGATCTCTTAATTAATGTAACTGTCTTGAAATTCTCAGTCAGTAGTATTAGGCTTTCATCCTATAAATTTGTTCTGCTTTTAATAGTTTTTTCTTATTATCTTCTTATTTTAATTAGATTTCTTTCTGATGCTAATGTATCTTTCTATTTTTCAATAATTTCCATCAGCGATTGCAGAGATTATCTTGTATTTTGCAAAAATACACTTTCTTCTTTCTTAGATTTGTTTATTTATCTTCAAGTTTTTCAATCTGATCAATCCTCTTTCAGATCTAAAAATTAGGCTTGATTTAACTGTTGGCATTTTTCAACTAGCTGCTGTTCTATTTAGATGTCTGATATTTTTGGTTTTAAGTCATAATTATAGAATTATCTACTCTGGCGTTGCCTCACATTTTATAAGGCTTAGAATCTCCCCTTTCTTGCGATTTATTCCTTATTTCCATTTATTATTGCTTGATATAGGTCTCCTTTTCGAGAAGTCAAGAAGTTATAGCCTAAACTATTTTAAAAGATTGAAATAACCGTCCTAAATCTTAAAATCCACCTTTCTCCTTGGTAGCATCTAATGCGAGATTACTCGCAATGCAGTATACATTGCACCAGATTACCCACTAGTTCTCCTGACAGCAACTGACATCCATATTTTAAGAATATATACAATAAGAATAACATTTTCCCAGCAACAAAAGAGAGATGAAAATAAGCATTAAAATTAAACCTAAAACTAATAACTTTTTGGCTCAATCACACAAGAGGTTGATTAACAGATTACTAGTTAGAATTTTAATTTAAGTGGGTTCGAATTTTTACTTGGTAGCATCATCAATTTGTATGCTAAGTTTGAAAAGTAAATTGAAGATAGTATAAACTCTCAGAAGGATAGAAATAATAATAACGAGGCTAATTTAATTTTACATATCTTAAATAACTTAATATATTAAAATTCTTGCGTTTAAAGATAGTTTAATACTGTTCAGTAATTTTTATGGAATATGAACTTTTACCAGTAATTTTAAACTTTACTGATGTTGAAAATCAAAAGCCCAGTTAATAAGAAACTACTGAAAAAGAAAGAAAAATAATCAAAAAATTTCAGAATAGATAAACTATGTATAACACAAACTGGTATCTATGAATAAAAACTCTTCGTAGGATCACTTGAACGGTTACAATGGTAATCTCCCACTTATTAAAACGACATGATACTCACCAATATTAAAAAAGTATCAGCAAGATTTGGTTGAAATTCCAGGAATTATACAGCTTTATTAACTTTAAAAATAATAGAAAATTAAATATGCTATCATAACCTTCAACATAAAAGTAATAATAAATTTAAAAAACACTTTATAGCAAGAAAATTAGATTCTGGTTTTGAAGGTAATCTTTTAATAAGATCTAACTGAGTGATGGTTTTTCAGTAAAAATAATAATAATAGTTGATAATATAGAAGCACATAAGTATTTATATCTACTAACTTAATTTGATTTCCTAATCTTGGAATATAATTAGGATAATTGTAAATTAGATTACTTTGATATATATATTTAGTTATTTAAAATATAAGTATTTTATAGTACTAAGTATAGTACTATAGTATATATTTAATTGGGTATAATTAATAACGAATTTAACAATAGAACTTTATTATGATATAAAGTGAAATAAACTTTTATAACTATATATAGAAATTTACTTACTCCAACTTTTAAATTCTAGTAGAATAAGAAAGACTATTCTCTTGGATTATCTTAAAATTTTAATTATCAACTTAGAAAGAATCAAACAGGACCAAAATAAATAGTATTTAAAATTGCTTGACTCAACTAAAATTGGTATTCAAATATAAACTAAATCCAATTTTAATTTTTATAGTTTTGGTAGTCTTTTTTTGCTTTATAATGTAATTTTAGTTTATAGTATAAAGAATAAAACTAAAAGTAAAAATTATATTTTTAGGAGGGATAAATTAACATTCATTTAACTAAAATTAAGATATCATATCTTCATTTATAAGGCTTACAGGTTAGTTTTAGTACCTATTTAATAATAGAATGTTGTATAGGTTTAATAATAACTCTATCTATTTAGAAATAGAAGTAGCTTTAATTAAACTTAAATCCTATAGAAAAAGAGAAAACCTTATTAGAATCTACTGATTATAAATATAACAAACCTATAAGAGAAAAAGTATCTTAATATATAAAGCAAAGGCAAATCTTAATTAAGCCAAAGTTATTATAGTAAATATTAAATTTTGCTTTCAATTAAAATAATCAAAATATTTTAGTCTTAAGTAAAAATAAAGGTATTAGTATTTTTATATTTTATACTTTTTCTACAGCAACATTCTATAAAGATGAAGGAATTATATTAGTAACAAAAAAGAGAAAAATGAGAGATATAAAATATCTTACTTATTTAAATGGCATTTTTTCATTAACTTGAATTATTTATTTAAGAGTTAACTATAAAGAGAAAAACTTATTTAATCTAAATATTTGTAAGCATCTTAATGGATTTTAAAATGTTTGGGAATTAATAAATTTAATTAAAATATATAAGAGCAATCAGAGTTAATATGCTATTACTAAGTTAGTGCTAAAAAAATGTTTATTTTATAAAAGGATAATAAAATTAAAGAATTATGCTTAATTATTTTTTAAATATTTAAGTATAAAAAAAATTTAAAATTATAACGGAAAGGTAAAAAAAATAATGTAAAGGGTAAATAAAGACTTAATTTTTTAATATGAATATACTGAAAATCATATTTTGAATTTTTTATGCTTTATTTTTCTTTGCTTAGAATAGCAAATTCTTCTTAAAACTTTTTGGATAAATGTTCTATCATTTTTATCGCTTTTACTAATGTTCTCTATTTCAGTATTTCTAATTTTAGTAGAGAATGTAAAATTGACTAATGAGAGACACTTTAGTGCTTCTTTATTCCTTTTTATTATAAAAAATGTATTTATTATAATTTAATTTTTATCCCTATTTTAACTAATTTATTTTCGTTTTATTTCCTTAAACGAATGTAAAAATGATTTTTCTTATTTTATTAAAAATGTATAGAAATGTAATTATTTATTTAGCAAAAGTATATAATTGAATGAAATTTTTGTATTATTGATTTTAAATTGTGTATTCAATTTTAATAGAATAAATCCTTTTCTAAGTGCTTAAGGAAATGTTTTAATTAATTTTAATTATCTTTAGTAAATTTTACTCTGCTTAGAATAGTACAACTATAAAGCTTTTAAATGGTTAGTCTATTATTTATTTCTATATTTTATGCATATCTTAGAATTTTAATAAAATATATATTGAAAGTTATGTTCATAGATTAAATTTGATTTCTATGATAAAAAACATTTTTTCTACTTTTTGTTTACAATTGTCTGTTTTTTTAATCCAGTAAGATGATTTTGCATTTTATTTGATTTGCTTTTAGATAGATTAGCAATAAAAGACCAAAATTTCTAAAATATTTAAAATTAGATTAGAATCTTATCTTTCAGAGTTTATTCATAGTAATATAATAATTGTAGAGTGATTCAAATTTCACAATCTAAGGATTCAAGTTAGTTGATAAAGAAATGCTTATAAAAATTGATAGATTAAGCTAATAATAATTAAACAATTTTATTTCGAAGGATTTAGCTATGGCCAAAATGAAATAACATATCACTAAATTTATATAAACAAAGGAATTATACTGACTTAGTAAAACTAAAAAGATTAAAAAACTGAAAATAGGATTTTAAATAATTAGTTAGAAATAAAGAAAAAAAGTTAAATTAAAGCCAGCAAAAATGAAAGATAAAAGAATACTAACCACTAAAGTAAAGATAAGAAAACAACTAGAAAAAGAAGGATTTCTGCAAATAAATTAAATTAACCAATTTTAAAGAGTAAAATATAATTAATTATAAGATGAAATAGATTCGATATTCAAATTCAAGTTAAGTAGAAAATGCTTTAGAGTCTAAACTAAATGAAAGTAAAAAAAAGTAATAAAGGTCTTATCCTTTTAAAAATTATAAAACATATTTAAAAGACTATAAATAAAAATGCTAATATGTAATTAATATTTATTTAATAATATAAATGAACAGATTTAAATAAAAGTAGATATTTATAAAATTTGCACTTATAAATAAAATAAGTAGCTTATAATCTTGGATAAAAATGAATATCGATTATATATAATAAAAAACATAAATTGTATATACTTTAAAAAATTATATAGTAAATAATCTATTTGAAAAAATGAAAATTGAACATATATCTTATAAAAATAACATATAGTTCATAAATAAATAATGCTTTAAAATGCTGTTATGAAAAAGATATTAAATAAAGTAATTGAAAGAACAAAATTATTACTTATTAAAAATAAATAAACATAACAAATCATAAATATCTAACCAATTTATAAAATTTATTAAGGTTAAAGGTATAAAAACATTATTTTATATATATAAGAGTGTAAATAATAAAAGCAACTTAAATAGTAAATCTAAAACGAAAAAGTAGAAAATAATAAAATAAATGGTAATTAAAAATATTGATAAAATATATAATTATAAAAAACATTATAAAGAAATAAAAAAGTAAATAATAAAAATATAAGTAAAATTTAAAAATTATAAAGTAAAAAAATTTATTAAAATAGTAAAATAAAATAATGCTTAAAAAAGTAAAAATATAAATAATTTAAAATTTATGAAATACAAAAGTAAATTCAGAAAGTAAAAAATAAAAAATATTAATAATTTCAAAAATTTAATAGTTTGTGATTGAATATCAATATATTGAAATATAAAGGATAATAATATTGTTAATTTATTAAATACTAGAGTTAAGAAAAAGCTAGAATTCAAATAAAATGGATTTTATGATAAAGAGCAAAATATTTAACTTCTATTAAATAATTTAGAATAAAAGTTTGGCTAATAAACATATATCATAAAAGAGAAGCATGATTTAGTGCAATATTTAAATGGTTAAAGATAGTTTAATACTGTTCAGTCATTTTTTAGGAATATGAGCTTTTACCAGTAATAATAAGAAACAAAAATGAATATTATATCAAAAATTATATACATTTATATGAAAAAGTGTAAAAGTTTATTATAAATCTCATAAAAAATTACATAATAATTCCTAATTAAAATAAATAATTCCTTATAATTTTGTTATGCAAAAGATATTAAGCAAATAAAATTATTTTAATGAAAGAACAAAAATATTACCTACAAAAAATAAACTTAGCCAATCATAAATAAATCAACTAATATATATAATTTATTACTGATAAATAAATAAACTATTTTATATGCTTAATAATATAATAAAAAGCAAACATGAATAGAAAAGTCTAAATCGGAAAAATAGAAAAGAACCTAAAATTAAATGCTAATAAAAAATTTATGATTACTAAATTTATTATAAAGTAAGCAAAAGTTTACAATAAAATTTAAATTATAATTAAAAAAATTAAAGTTAAAAAAATGTATAAAAATAGTAGAAATAAGAATATTTTATAAAAAAGTAAATTTTTAAATATTTTAAATTTAAGAAATAAAATTGGAAAGTTTAGAAAATAAATCGTAAAAATAACTAAAAATATTTTATACTTTGTAGTTGAAGATTAATATATAGAAATGCAGAAGATACAATTATCGTTTTATCAAATATTAGAAAGAAAACTAACATTCAAAAAAAATTGAATTTATATTAAAAAGCAAAATATTTCATTACTTCTAAATATTTTAGAATAAAAGTTATTTTTACAAAAAACATATTCTAATAAATTTTTGGTAATTAGCACATTATAAAAACTTGATTTAGTTAAAAAAGTTAAAAAGTAGAATAAGAAGAAGAATAGCATAAATTAAAAATATCTAGTATTATAAAAAAATATCTATATATATAAAATTTTTATAATTATTAAAAAAATAGTAGGTATAAAATTTTAATTAATAGTAAATGTAAATTTAAATAACCTTAGCAAAATATAAATAAGCATAGAATTATCTAATAAGTAAAAGTAAAATATCCAAATAACTGTATATAAAGAATAGTTTTAATAAAGAAAATACTAAAATAAAGATAATAAAGATATTATAGAATTAAAAATTTTAATAAAATTAAGATACCATATCATATATATGACTTGCAGTTTATTTTTAGTACCTATTAGAAGCTTATTAATTTAATTCTACTTAATAATTTTAACTATTAGTAATAAAAATTGATGCAGCTTTAATTAAGTAAAATTTAAATAGTATAGAAAAGAAGCAAACCTTATTAGAATCTATTGATTATAAATACAACAAATCAATAAAAGTAAAGATATCTTTAATATATAAATTAAGGGTAAATGTTAATGAAGCCAAAGTTATTATATCAAATATTGCTTTCAATTAAAATAATCAAAACTTTTTTTTGTCTTTAGTAAAAATAAAGGTATAAGTATTAATACTTTTTGTGCAGGAAACTTCCATAATGATGAAGGAATTATATAAATAGGGAGAAAATAAAAAAATAGGAATATATATAAAAATTTCTTAATTATCTTAAGCTTAAAAGCTTTTTCATTAACTTACATTATTTATTAAAAAGTTGTCTAGAAAGAGATACAATCCTATAATCTAATACTCATAAAGTGTTCTTATAAACTATAATATGTTTAAGAAATAATTAATTTTATTAAAAGACAAAAGAACAATCAGAACTAGTTATTATTTACAAAGTTAGTTTAAATACATTTTATTTTATAAAAGAAAGAAAATTAAAAAACATGATTAAAGATTTTTAAATAAATAAGTATAAGAAAAAAATTAAAAATTATAATGGAAAGGTAAAAAAAAATAATGTAAAGGGTAAATAAAGACTTAATTATTTTAATATGAAGATACTGAAAATCATATTTTGAATTTTTTATGCTTTATTTTTCTTTGCATAGAATGATAATTTCTTTTTATTTTAGATAATGCTCTTTCATTTTTTCGCTTTTATTAAAGTTTTCTATTGCAGTATTTTCAATATTTAATAAAAGAGAATGCAAAATTGACTAATGAGAGATACTTCAGCACTTCCTTGTTTTTTTATAAAGATGGATTTTTTATAATTTAGTTTATATTCCTGGTTTAAATAATTTATTATCTGTTTCCTTAAACGACTGTAAAAAAGATTTTTCTTATTTTATTAAAAATGTATAGAAATGTAATTATTTATTTAATAAAAGTATATAATTGAATGAAATTTTTGTATTATTTATTTTAAATTTTGTATTCAATTTTAATAGAATAAATCCTTTTTTAAGTGCTTAAGGAAATGTTTTAATTAATTTTAATTATCTTTAGTAAATTTTACTCTGCTTAGAATAGTACAACTATAAAGCTTTTAAATGGTTACTCTATTATTTAATAAGTGTTTTATGCAAATCTTAATCCTTCAATTAAATATACATTGAAGATTAAAAGTTATGTTCATAGATTAAATTTAGATTTTATGATTAAGACATTGCTTTTCTACTTCTTTTTGCAATCTCTTTAGATTTTTTAATCCAGTAAGATGAGAATGCATTTGATTTAATCCGCTTTTAGAAAGATGAAACTTAAGGAACTAAAATTATACAGATTGGATATTTGCTGTTCGTGTACTTTGATTTTCTTAGAAATATTAAAGTATTTTGTTTGATTTTTGATGAGAGAGTTCAATTTAACTTTCGTTAGGTTTTTATATAAAACTTAGAGCATTTTTGTCTTAGTTAATTTCTTTCACTTGTGAAAGCTAAAAAAACTCTAAACTATTATAGATTCCTCAGTACAGTTATAAATGATACTGGTAATTAAAAAGATCTTAAGTGATATGTTATAGCAAAAAAGAAGTCTTTGATAGTAGCAAGCTAATGAGTGAAGGAAATGTAATCCATTTACTTAGTTAAAAATGCAAAAATATGACTTGACAAATGTAAGCTAAATTTAAGAAGTCAAAAGCAAACCTAAGCATGCTAAAAGTAATCCTCAAGCCAACACTATTCAATTATATAGTTGATAAAGTTTCAATTAGATAATTTATAGATATCTAACTTGCTAGGAATAAGAAAATTCTCTAATAAAGTTTGAATTATTCCAAGATTAAGATTAAAAGGAAAAAAGACAAGTTGTTGATTCTATTATTAGAACAAAATCTATAAAGATTGGGAATCATATTTATAACATATGAGAGTCAAATCACTACATCTAGACAAGAAGTTAGACTATAATTAAAATTTATGTATGAGAGTATCACTTAGAAAGATCTGCAAGATATTCCTAGATATAATAGTCAAACTATAAAGTTTTTGATTGAACAATTTTACAAGTAAAACTGAATAATATTAAGGATGAAAAAAGAATAATATTCGAATATCAAGAATAGAGAAACAAGAAAAATTAAATAAAGCTTTACAAAACAAAAATAATGAAAAATAGAAAAAAATAGAAATTAAAGATTCGAGTACTCGGAGTATGTCAGAAAATAAATAAATGTTAAAGCAATTTAACATTAGATATAAAAAATTAAAAGCAAATTAAGAGTTTAGAAATAATAAATAATCTAATATAGATAGAAATAGAATTAAATAAATTTGAGGAAAGAGAATCGCTCCAAAAGAAACTTTTTAAAAAGCTATGTATCATTTAAAATTAAATATCCTACAAATTAAACACATAGCACGGAATTATTTTTAAAATATAAATAGATAAAGTTCTGAACAAAACTATTAAGAAAATCTTAGATAATCTAATGAACAGATTATAAAACTTTTGAGATAAGTTAAAAATTGATGAAAGAAAGGGCAATTAATATTTATAGTTAAAGTGAAATAAACAAAATTTTTATAAAGCATAGCTAAAATTAAAAACCTATAGAACATATAACAAATATAAATTCACATAATAAGCAAATGCAAGAAATCAAAATTTAAAAGTAATAAAGGCAGGATTTTATCAAGAAAACATTTCTTAAATGAAAAATGAAATACTTGGTAAGATTATTAAGGATATATCAAAATTTAACCTTTTTAAACTGAATGTTATTAGACAATCATTTAGCGTTATTAAGTTAGAAATAGAAATTATTTAAGGTATATTAGAGTCTATAAAAAAAATTTGAAGCGCTTAGTAAAAAAATTATGAAAAAGACTATTTGAAGTAATGATGATTACTTTTTTAGGAAAAAAGAAGATTGTAAAAATGCCATAAACTTATCTAAATTTAATCTTACCTAAGATTAGACAGTAGAGATAATTAAATAGCCAAAAAGAATTTTACAGTCGATTAGCAATTAAACTATAATCAGATCAACTATGGAAATCCAGAAATTATAAATTTTTTAAAAATAGGATTAGAATCTTATCACTTAGAGTTTAGTCAAAGCAATATAATAATTTAAGAGTAATTCGAATTTCATAATCTAAAGATTCAAGTTAGTTGATAAAGGAATTTTTATAAAAATAAATAAATTAAGTTAATAATAATTTAGAGATTTCATTTCAAAGGATTTAGATATGACTAAAATGAAATAAAATAGCACAAAGTTTAATATAAAGTTTAAAAGGAATAATAATATTACTTAGTAAACTAAAATGATTAAACAAGAACTGAAAATAAGAAGCTAAAATATTAGTTATAAAGATTTAAGAATTAAAAAAGAAGAATCATAGAGATATTGTAAAATTCTGATTTATAGTAAAAATATTTTTAAAATAACAATTAATTCTTATAAAATGAAATAAGTAAAGAGGATTTATAAGATACATATTAGAGAAATAATTAAAGAGAAAACGAAATAAGTTATAAAGGCAAAAATAATAAAAATTAAAATTAAGGAAAGTAAAACGGCTAGATAAAAGATATTAAATAAACTATCACAAAAGTAGAAAAAGAAAACAACTAATATAAAGTAGGGAATTTTGCAATTAAATTAAAAAAATAATAAAAAATAAATAGAGATTGATTGGTACATAAGTGCAAGCTAAGTAGAAAATAGTTTAGAGTTTATATTAAATGAAAGAAATAAAATGTAATTAAAATATTGCCAATAAAAAAAATAAAGATATATTTAATAAAGAATATAATAAAAGTATTACTTTCTTCTTAAAAATTAACTTAATAAAAAATGAATAGTTTTAAATAAAAGAAAATATTTTTAAAATTTAAATAAATAAACTAAAAAAAAACTTATAAATTTGGATAATAGTGAATATAGATAGGTTATAATAAGAAACAAAAATGAATATTATATCAAAAATTATATACATTTATATGAAAAGTGTAAACGTTGATTATAAATCTCATAAAAAATTACATAATAATTACTAACTAAAATAAATAATTCCTTATAATTTTTTTATGCAAAAGATATTAACCAGATAAAATTATTTTAATGAAAGAACAAAAATATTACCTATAAAAAATAAACGTAGCCAATCATAAATAAATCAACTAGTATAAATAATTTATTACTGATAAAAGAAAAAAATTTTAAAGAATTATGCTTAATGATTTTTTAAATAATTAAGTATAATTAAAATTATAATGGAAAGGTAAAAAAATAATGTAAAGGATAAATAAAGACTTAATTATTTTAATATGAAGATACTGAAAATCATATTTTTAATTTTTTATGCTTTATTTTTCTTTGCATAGAATGTTATTTTCTTTTTATTTTAGATAATGCTCTTTCATTTTTTCGCTTTTATTAAAGTTTTCTATTGCAGTATTTTCTATTTTTAATAAAAGATAATGTAAAATTGACTAATGAGAGACACTTTAGTTTTTTTTTGTTCCTCTTATTTATAAAAAATGTATTTATTATAATTTAATTTTTATCCCTGATTTAACTAATTTATTTTCGTTTTATTTCCTTAAACGAATGTAAAAATGATTTTTCTTATTTTATTAAAAATTTATAGAAATTTAATTATTTATTTAACAAAAATATATAATTGAATGAAATTTTTGTATTATTTATTTTAAATTTATTTTGGTAGTAATAAATTTAATAGAATTAATCCTTTTCTAAGTGTTTAAGGAAATGTTTTAATAAATTTTAATTATCTTTAGTAAATTTTACTCTGCTTAGAATAGTACAACTATAAAGCTTTTAAATGGTTAGTCTATTTTTTATTTCTATATTTTATGCATATCTTAGAATTTTAATAAAATAGATATTGAAAGTTATGTTCATAGATTAAATTTGATTTCTATGATAAAAAACATTTTTTTCTACTTTTTGTTTACAATTGTCGGTTTTTTAATCCAGTAAGATGATTTTGCATTTTATTTGATTCGCTTTTAGTCAGATGAAATTTAAGGAATTAAAATGGGTAAAGATTGGATATTTACTGCTTATGAGCTTTGATTTTCTTTAGAAAGATTAAGTATTTTGTTTGATTTTTGATGAGAGAGTTCAAGTTAAAAAACTGTAGGTTTTTATATAAACTTAGAGCATTTTTGTCTTAGTTAGTTTCTTTCATTTGTAAAAGCTGAAAAGACTCTAAACTATTATAGATTCCTCAGTACAGTTATAAATGGTACTGACAATGAAAAAGATCCTTAAGGCATTGTTATAGCAAAAAAGAAGTCTTTGATAGAAGCAAGCTAATGAGTGAAGATTCTTTAATCTGTTTACTTAGTTAAAGATGTAAAAATATGGCTTGACAACTATAAACTTTATTTTAGAAGTTATAAAAGCAAGCCTAAGCATACTAAAAGTAATCCTTAAACCAACACTAATCAATTAGACAACCAAAAGATAAATTTTAAATTAGATAATTTATAGATTCTTAGTTTGTTAGAGCAAGATAACTCCATATCAAAATCTAGAATTATTCCAAGAATAAGATTAAAAGAAAAAACGTCCAAGTTACTGATTCTTTTATTAGAGCAAAAACTTTAAAGAATTGGAAATAAAATTCTATAACTTATCAAAGGCAAAAAGGTAAACAACTACATTTAGATAAGAAGCAAAACTTAATTAAAAGCATTAGTTTATATTTACGTATAAGAATATTACTTAGAAAGACCTAAAAGATTACTTCTAGATATAATAATAAAACTATAAAATTTTTGATTGGGTGATTTGAGGCAGAACAAAAAGGTTGAATATTAAGAAAAGATAATTAAGAAGAATTAAATAAAACTTTACAAAGCAAAAACTAATTAAAATAGAAAAATTACAAATGAAAGATCCGAGCACTCAAACACCTAATCTAATAAATAAAAGCAGATTTACTTTATATGTGAAAATATGAAATACCAAACTAAGAGTAAATATATAATAGAAATAGAATTAAGTAAATTTGATGAAAGGGAATTGTTCCAACAGAGAAATTTCTTTAGATTATTTAAAATTAAATAGTCTACAAGATATACACATAAAAATGAATTATTATTAAAATATAAACAGGTAAAATCCTGAAGTAAGCTTATATAATTTAATGAACAAATTAGAAAACTATTTAGATATGTTAAAAATTTATGAAAGAAACGTAATATTTATAGGTAAAGTGAAATCTGATAAACTTTTTTAAGACATAGTTAAAAACCTGTAGAACATCTAACAAATATAAATTAACAAAAAAGGAAAATGTAAGTAAATTAAATCTTAAAAACAATGAAGGAAGAATTTTTAGAAAGAAAACTTTTTATAAGTAAAAATGAAAGATAAAAGAAATTTATACTAACCACTAAAGTATAGATAAGAAAACAACTAGAAAAAGAAGGATTTCTGCAAATAAATAAAATTAACCAATTTTAAACAGTAAAAATCAAATAATTAATTATAAGATGAAAAGGATTCGATATCTAAATTCAAATTAAGGTGAAAATGCTTTAGAGTCTAAACTAAATGGAAGGAAAAAAAAGTAATAAAGGTCTTATCATTTTAAAAATTATAAAACATATTTAAAAGGTTACAAATAAAAATGTTAATATGTAATTAAAATTGATTTAATAATATAAATGAACAGATTTAAATAAAAGGAGATATTTATAAAATTTACACTAATAGATAAAAATGAATATCGATTATATATAATAAAAAACATAAATTGTATATAATATCAAAAATTATATAGTAAATAATCTATTTGAAAAGTGTAAAATTGAATATATATCTTAAAAAAATCACATATAGTTCATAAATAAATAATGCTTTAAATTGTTGTTATGAAAAAGATATTAAATAAAGTAATTGAAAGAACAAAATTATTACTTATTAAAAATAAATAAACATAACAAATCATAAATATCTAACCAATTTATAAAATTTATTAAGGTTAAAAGTATAAAAACATTATTTTATATACATAAGAGTGTAAATAATAAAACCAACTTAAATAGTAAATCTAAAACAAAAAAGTAGAAAATAATAAAATAAATGGTAATTAAAAATATTGATAAAATATATAATTATAAAAAACATTATAAAGAAATAAAAAAGTAAATAATAAAAATATAAGTAAAATTTAAAAATTATAAAGTAAAAAAATTTATTAAAATAGTAAAATAAAATAATGCTTAAAAAAGTAAAAATATAAATAATTTAAAATTTATGAAATACAAAAGTAAATTCAGAAAGTAAAAAATAAAAAATATGAATAATAAAAAAAATTTAATACTTTGTGATTGAATGTCAATATATTGAAATAAAAAGGATAATAATATTGTTAATTTATTAAATACTAGAGCTAAGTAAAAGCTAGAATCCAAATAAAATGGATTTTATGATAAAGAGCAAAATATTTAATTTTAATTAAATAATTTAGAATAAAAACTTGGCTTCCAAAAAAATATTTAGATAAAAGCTTGGCTAATTAACTCATAATAAAAAAGAGAAGCATGATTTAATTAAATATTTAAAAGGTTAAAAATAGTAAAATAAGAAGAATAACTTAAAGTAAAAAAAATTTATTATAGAAATAGAAAATAGATATCCTTTAAAATTTGTATCAATACTAAAATTATACAATTGCTATCAAATCTTAATCCATATTAAATGAAAGTTTAAATAAACTTAGCAAAAATATAAATAATAAGTATAGCATTATTTAAAAATTAAAAATTAAAGTAATATAGTTATTGTACATAAAGGATAATTTTAATAAAAGGATTATAAAAATTAAAGATAATAAAGAAATCAGAGTAATTAAAATTTAAACAAAATTAATATAATAAAAATATTTATTTAGTATCAAAGAAAAAATTGTATAGTTTAGCATTATAGTAATTATGAAAAATTTTAATAGATAATAAAGCTTAAAAATTTAAATTAAAGAGGCAATAAAAATTATTTAATGACAAAATATTAGTATTAAACGTAAATCTTATAAAAGAAAAATGTTATCTATAAAAATATTTTAGTAAATAAACTGAAATGATAGAAGATAAAAAACTAATTAAAATTAATTAAATCTAAAAAAATTAGAAACATAAAGTTAAATATCAATTAATCTTGTTTTTATGGAAAAAGACATAATCTTATCTTAAGGAAAAAGACATTCATTGTTGCAAAGTTATTTTAATCAGAAAATAAAAAACCATGAAAGAAAATCTCAAAATATTGAAAATTTATTAAAAAAAATTTAAAATATTTTAATCGAAAATACAAAAGTGTAAGATTAAAGAATTAAAAATGGATAAAAAATAAAAATGAAATAAATAATGATTTAAATTAAAAAAAATATTTCTGATATAAATATTAAAAATAATTTCCCACTTGAGAAATAAAATCTGAATATGATCAATGTGCTATATAATGGATAAAAAAAGTAAAATATAATTATAAAAAATATTTAAATTTAAAATATGAATTTATCATATAATGCTTAATAAATTTAGAAAATAAAATATTTTACAAAAGTTAAAATTTTTATTTAAAATGATAGTATTTAACTTTTCGAGCTTGTTTTATTTAAATTTTGTAGTAAAATTTTTTTAATATTTTTAATATTCTGCTTCTTTTATCTTAAATTAGTTTCTTGATTGATTATGCAGAAAATTTATTCATCTTATATTTTTTAATAATTTTTAATGAGGTAAAATATAAATTTCTTAATAATAAAAATTTTATTTAAAAATATTTAAACTTTATCTCAAAAAATATTCTAGTTATCAATTTTAGTTATTTTAACCTAATACTAAAACAACTAAAATATTTTATTAATATTTAAATTATATATTTTTTTTAATTGGTAAAATTTTTCTAGTAGATTAATTACAAAAAGTAAAAATTGTTTTTGTCTTGTAGTGAAGAAATTTAACTAACTTGGAGTTGTATTAAAATTATAAATCATAATCTAAAATCTATGTGGTTTCTTGTCAGCTATATAGATCATATTTCCTTTTCCTTATCTTAGATCTTCTACTCATTATCCTTCATATTTGTTTCCATTTTTATACGTAAATGCTTAATATGCATTCTTCTTATCTTTCACTCTCTCTTTGATACAACACTTCTTCATTTTACTCATTTTCTAGCGTATTCTAAATTAAAGTATTTTCTTCTTAAGTTTCTTCTTATTTATATCATTAAATATATTCTCTTCTCTCTTACTGTGCTTCTATCTTCTTTATACCATTAAATATGGTTTTCTCGTCTTCAGTTTTTATATTAATTTTACAACTAAGTATATTCTTCTCTTCTTCAGTTTCAATATATTTGATACACTAAATACATTCTTCTATTTTTCATTTTCTTTCTCTTTTAGAAAATTAATTATATATTTCTCTTCTTAAGCTACTATCTTATGTATAGCACTCCTTATATTCACTTCCTCTTGCATATAATCTTGTAATTCCTTCAAATTTTGCTCAACATTTTCTAAATTCATTATAAAAGCTTCTTCTTTTTTTCAACATTTTTTACATTGTTTCCAGTAGTAAACACTCTGAAGAATTCTATTATGTCTCTCATTTTTATTCCTTCTCTCAACTCTTATCCTTCCACATATGTATTTTTGAATTTTTCTATTAAGCATTTTCAATAATGTAACTACTTTTAAAGCTAGGAGTAAAGTAAAATTTCTTCTGATGTTTGGCTTTTATGTTGAAATATTAAGGCTATCTTTTTGCATTTTTAAGTAAAGCTTGCATTGTATTAGTATGCTATTTGTAAGCTTTTAGACTTTTATAAATTTTATCTTCAGCTGTTTGCAAAATGTTTAATAAATTTTTATTGTATGAATTTAAGTTTTTTTATGCATAGTATTAAGCTAAACTGATTTATTTTGTACAATGTTTAAAAAAACTAGATTAATAGAATATTCAAGTAGCAATAATTTCATTATTTATGTATAAAGCATTGAGAGATCAGAATTTAAGTGTATTTAATAGTTTTCTAAAAACTAATTTTTCTTATTATTTTACAAATGTTTTATTTATACTTAAAAAAAGATGAAAAGTTTATTTTTTTTATTATTTAAAATAAAAAATTATACTTCAAATATAATCTAAGTTTAAAAAAAAGCAAGTTTAAAGATACAGTTACTGCATTAAAAAATTAATATAAGTTTTCTAAGGTGTTTATTTACTTTTTTATTGATTTTTGATTAAAACATCTAATTTTTCTATGTTAAAAGTGGGAAAATTGTTTTTTCTAATTTCGTTCATTTTTAGCAAATAATATTAAAATATTTTAAAAATCATTTTTCAAACTTTTTTTTTAGTAAAAAGAACTTTTAAATTAATTTTTTTTTAATTAGTTTATAAAAAAATGAAATTATAAAATATTTCAAGCATGTAAATTGATAGTTCTGCAATACAAATAGAAGAAAAAATAGGATCGGATGGATTTGGCTAAGTGTTTAAGGGAAAATGAAATAAGTATACTGATGTGGCTATAAAGTAGTTATTCTAAGAAAAGTTAACTTTCGAAGCTGAGAAGGAACTTCAAAATGAGTTGCATATCATGCAAAGTATCAATCATCCTAATATTATACGTTTCTATGGCGTTTGTTTGAATCCAGCATCAATAATAATGGAGTTAATGGATAGATCTCTGTTTGATCTATTACACAGTGAGGAAGAAATTTTATGAAGTTAAAGAATTTACTTTTGTCAAGAAATAGCTAAAGGTTTAATCTAAATACACAGTTAAAAAATAGTACATTCAGATTTAAAATCACTTAATATTCTCATAAATAGAAGTAACTAGGTAAAAATTTCAGATTTTGGATTAGCTTGAATTAAAACAACAACAAAAACTACAAATACAAAGAAATAAGTAGGAAAAATAAGTTGAATGGCACCTGAACTTTTCGGAATGCGTCCAGTATATAGTAAGTGATCAGATATTTATGCATATGGAGTTACTATATGGGAAATAGTTACAAGAAAAATTCCATATGCATAAGTTGAAGATTAAGAGTTGAGAGAAGGAATTAAGAGAGGAGAGAGAGAAGAGATTCCTTCCGGTTGTATTTTAGAGGAAATAATAAAAGGATGTTGAAAATAAGAGTCAGATCTAAGAATGGATTTAGAAAATGTAATGCAAAAGTTGAATAAATTAAAAGATTAGATAATAGAAGAAGAGTATGCAATTAATGGTAGAAAGAAGATAGAAACTTAATAAGAGAATATACTTAGTGGAATAATTAAGATAGAAGCTTAATAGGAAAACGTTTAAACAATTTAAAATAAGAAAGAAAATAAGTAAAATGAAGAAGTGTTGCCTTAAAGAGAGAGAGTGAAAGGCAAGAAGAATGGATTTTAAGTATTTACGTATAAAAATGGAGAAAGATATGAAGGATAATGGATAGAAGATCTAAAATAAGGAAAAGGAATTTATTATTATGCTAGTGGAAGCATATATGAGGGAGAGTATTTAAATGATAAAATACATGGATATGGAGTGTTTAAATGAACAAGTGGAGCAAGATATGAAGGATAATGGATACAAGGTCTAAAATAAGGAAAAGGAACTAATTATTTTGCAGATGGAAGAATATATGAGGGAGAGTATTTAAAAGATAAAATGCATGGATATGGAGTTTATAAATGAACAAATGGAGCAAAATATGAAGGATAATGGATAGAAGATCTAAAATAAGGAAAAGGAATTTATTATTTTGCAGATTGAAGAATATATGAGGGTGAGTTTTTAAAAGATAAAAAGCATGAATATGGAGTTTATAAATGAACAAGTGGAGCAAGATATGAAGGATAATTGATAGAAGGTCTAAAATAAGGAAAAGGAATTTATTATTTTTCAGATGGAAGTATATATGAGGGTGAGTATTTAAAAGGTAAAATGCATGGATATGGAGTGTTTAAATGAACAAATGGAGAAAGATATGAAGGATAATGGATAGAAGATCTAAAATAAGGAAAAGGAATTTATTATTTTGCAGATTGAAGAATATATGAGGGTGAGTTTTTAAAAGGTAAAATGCATGGATATGGAGTTTATAAATGAACAAGTGGAGCAAGATATGAAGGATAATGGATAGAAGATCTATAATAAGGAAAAGGAACTTATTATTTTGCAGATGGAAACATATATGAGGGAAAGTTTTTAAAAGGTAAAAAGCATGGATATGGAGTGTTTAAATGAACAAGTGGAGCAAGATATGAAGGATAATTGATAGAAGATCTAAAATAAGGAAAAGGAACTAATTATTATGTAGATGGAAGCGTATATGAGGGAGATTATTTAAAAGGTAAATTGCATGGTTATGGAATTTATAAATGAACAAGTGGAGCAAGATATGAAGGATAATGGGTAGAAGATCTAAAATAAGGAAGAGGAACTTATTATTATGCAGATGGAACAATCGAGAAGCAAAATTGGGTTAACGGAAAAAATGTATTATGAAATTTTTTTTATATTACTAGTTTTAATATATAATAATATTAATTATAAATATTAACAAATTTATTAGTTAACTTAAGTAAGAAAAAAATACATTATAAAAACAATCTTTATTTTTTAATTGTATTTTGATTTAAAAATATCTATCAAGTATTAAAGAGAAATTCATTTTTGATTACGTAAAATTATATAAGAAAATTATATTAAAAAGAAAAGTGTTAAAGGAATAAGGTTGCAAAGACATTAGTGAGTCTAAAAAAAGTCTAATTAATTTTGAGATTAATAGTTGAAGATTAAATTAATAAGTTAAATGTATGTAAATAAAAAGTAGTGAAACCTAATCGAGTGATTATTAATATATAGTTATGTATGTTTTTTAAGTTTATTAAAGTGTATAAATTTTGAATTATATATGAAAATAAAATAAAAGAGTTTCAATATTTAGAAATATTGAGATATACTTGTAATACTTATAACCTAGGCTATAAATATTGCAAATATGTTAAATATAAAAGTTTTATATTTGTCTATCAATTTTCTCTCTCTCTCTTGCTCTGATTTTATCAAATTTCTATTTTTCCCAGCCTTTTTTTTTGATTTTTATAAATATGATTAAAGTCGTTGGTTTCTTTAAGTACATCACTTGCTCTTAAAGCATTTCAACTCGCTTCTTTTACATTTTGTAATGAAAGATTTTAATTAACTTGTCAATTTTAGGAATTTGATTTTTTGAGAAGCTCTTGTTTATATAGTTTTAGTCGTATAAAATTAATCTCATTTGATCCTTACCTTATAATATTTTATAACTTCCAAATTCCTAAATAATATCTTCATAGTATTTACAATTAAAAATATGTTCAAATTTATCATAATTTTCTCCACAGATACAAATTATACTATAATCAACATTAAGATGTCGCATACTAAGTTCCTATTAAAAATTGTAAGAAAATGTCTTTAGTTTATAAATAGAAATAGTCTCTTTAAACATACTACTTATTGTATTTAATATAAGTAACTTCAGGAAACACACTTAATTCATTGTCTATTTGGCCAATAATTCTTTATGCAGTTTTCATAAGCGCGTTCCTTTAGAGACTTTCTTTAAAATATTTCTATTTAATTTTTAGTTCCAAATATTTGTTAATTCTTTAGTGTTTCAAAACTGTTAAATATCAAAGTTATATAAATTGATGCATGTTCTTAAGTATTTCCAGTAAGGTAAATTGTGCTAAATGAATTTTTCTGACAAAAAGCTAGATCTGAGGTAGGATTTTCTTACTATGGATTATTAATTTTTAATAAAAACGCATTAACTTTTAAATTACCATATGTTTAAATGGAAGTCAATTCAATTCAATAAAACAAGACTCATTAAAAGTCGAATCCGATGATCTAAAAGCCTATCTTGCAATGAGTCTTTACGATTTACTAATTTAATTTATTATTCCTTTAACTCCTGGAATGACAGGTCATGGAGTTATATCACACCCATATTCAACTTTAGGCAAGACAAAAGTTCTACATATAGTTTTAAAGTTTAGTGGGCAAGTTTCCATATCTAGAAAGTATAGTAGTAGCTCTTTAAATTGCTATCCTATATTTAGTGACTACGGTTACACAATGTAATTTGTAATTTGATTTGCTTCCAATTTAATATACTAAATAAGTTACTTAATCTTTTAATTAATTAGCATTCCATGAGATTTAAATTAATAGTGTGTTTATGTTCATTTTTTTAGTTTTTTTTCATAAATTCTATACTTCGCATTTGCTATATTTATTGTTAATTTACCTCATTCAAAAATTGTAATTGTGGCTTTTATCATTTTTAAGCATTTTTTAGTTTTCTGATAATTCAATTAAGTCATCAGCAAAAGCCCGAGCTACAAATGTTTTGGATAGTATTTTTAAATCCTAGTTCTTCTGGTTCTCTTCAAGGTATCTTACTATAATATCATAGTATAATATTGCAAGTACGGGGCCATGACTACTTCATTGTAAGACTCCATTGTTATATTCTATTGTTTTTGTAGGGTATCCATCAATAATAAATCTTGCATCTATATTAAATAAAAGGATTCAAAAACCTATATCAATCTAAGAGGAAGCCTAAGTCTTCGAAGATGATCGATAGTAATTATCTGCAAATACTATCAAACATTTTTTCAACATCGATCAGAATAGCTAGTAATTTTTACTAAGTGGTTGATCGTTTAGACATAAATCCAAACTAAGCTTAGTGAATAATATTACGGTCTTGTATATATCCATAAAGTCGTAAAGTGAGAGCTTTATCATAATGTTTCAATAAACAATTTAATAAAGCTATAGGCGTCAATTAGATCAAGTACTTTTGCTACCTTTTTTAAATATTGGTAGGATATTGATTTTTTTCATTTCATTTGGAATATTTAGTAGTCTAAACATATTATTTATAAAACAAGTTACAATTTATTCATTCTATCTTCCGTACTGTATAAGTTCTGCTTTCAATCCATCTTTACCAGAAGCCTTATTATTAGCAAGTTGTGATTATTAGTTGTTTATTTCTTTTTCTGTAAAAGGAGTAATTTCTTAAAGATTACTTAATTGCTGATTCACTATAAAAGGTTTGCTTTTATATATTGCATCTATTTTTCTATTGGAGAATTCTATATCATTTTCACTTAGAGTTGCATGTTTGTTAAAAACATTCTGTTCTCAATTATCAACAAATTACTATTATTAACTGAAACTGAAGTTCATTTAATTTCGTATTTTAGGATTTATCAAATTCTTAGCCTGCTTAAACATTATTTGGGCATTTTTGCTAAGATCTAAATACTTTTTCTTTGCTTTCTATTTTAAGCATTTCCAAAATTAATAGAGATATTTCTTATAAGAGTTATTTTTAATTTTATAAAGTCTAATTACTTCCTCATTATGTCGTCCATAAAGAATAAAGCTACTTTAATAAGAAATATTATCTTTTTTAGCTTAAGCAAATAATTTTGCCAAATAAGTGGGCAGTTTATTGTAATTATTAGTTTTTATATAATGCCAAGAGGTTCTTCTGCTTGGAATTAATAACTTCACATATAGATTAATATTATTAATCAGTGTTGTTCTAGTCTATTTATTAAAACTATTGATACTTTCCTTAAAACTAATTTTAATCATATCTTTTTGCTAAAGGATCCCTATTGTGTTGAGATTTTAAAAAGCGGCTGATATTCCTATCTGTACTCAAACTGCCTAAATTAATAAACTAGGGTAATACTCAAGGGTAAATGATCAGTTATTAAACCTGAGTCTTAAATAACTATAAAATTAAGGAAAGTTATCTGTATTCAAATGTTAAGTTACTAAAAAGTAATCATTACAATAACTTTTATTGTTAGCTCTATGATAAAAGTATTATATTTCTATTCATTTAATTACTACCAATTTTGTGGGCTCCAATTAAATCTAATAATCTTCGAGTGTTATCATTAATCGGTTACTATTTATTACTGCCATATCCAGAAAGAAGAGCATTCAAATCTCCGTATAATAGAGTAGGATTCTCAAAATCAAAATTTAAATATTAGAAATATATTCATAAGCTATTTCCTTAATCGTATTTGATTTATTATTGGTAGGTAGATAGCAAGATGCAATTGTTATATTCTCAATTCTAATACTTATAAAATGTCCAGGAAGTTTAGAAAAATCTATTTGATTTTAACAAGAATCAAGTTAATTTTTAACTAATAGACATACGCCACCTACACGTTTACTAGCATTTTAATAATAAGTTTATATTAGTTTATAATAATAGGAGCGTATTAATCTTAAGTTCATGTTTCATTTAATGAGATAACGTCAAAATCGTTTGCTATTACGAAATCTTAAATTCCTTATTATTTACTCGCTATTGAATTAATGTTAATATGTCCTATTTTAAGTTAATTAAAAGTCTGAGATCCACCAGAAAGTCCACTTTCATAAATGCAAATACTTTTATTCCTTACTTATTATTTTCTATTTGTATCAATTTTTTTTCCAAGCTCTGGATGTTGATGAAAAAATTGAATTAAATGTATATTACTTTTGGTGTATATTTCTTTAATAATTTTGTATAAATTGGTTATTGTTTTCTTAATTCTATCAATAATGTCTCATTTCATTCTTAATCAATTGTTACATTACTTCCTTAAATATTGCTATTTCATATTATCCACGTCTTCATGAACCTTGTCTAATAAACTTCTAAATTTAGGGAGATATTAAATTGAAATCATTTATTAATGAATCACATTCCTTTTGATTTTTCTAATTATTTATACATTTGGCAGAAAGATCTAAATTTTAGTCAATTTCATTTACTTTTGAGAGGATTATTATGTTGAGTTGCTAGTAAATAATAATTACACTAGGATTAATTATTAACTCCATGAATAAAAGCATTATATTCTTAATGTTTAAAATTATTAATTTACTAGCTATTTAATTTATGATAATATGTTCTATTCTTATTTTTGAACCATCTTATGCTCCACCAAACAGGCCTCCCTTATTTAATTCCTTATGAGTCTCTTTAAATATGTATCATGTCCTTTCTATATTCTGGGTGCTAGTGGAAAAACTAGATTAGAATGTAAATTACTTAGATCGTGTAAGATTGTAGTAGCTTTTAGTCTATTTTTATAATATTGATGTATAATCTACAGTACCATGAGTTAATTCTGTATTAATTGGTACATATCTATCTCGAACACTACTTATTTCATATTAATTTCTCCTCCACGAACCTTATCTTATGAAATTTTAAAGTTGCGGAGCAGTTAAATTAAAGTCTCTAATAATTTGTTGCATTCTTATAACATTTTCTAATGTTCCATTGAACGTTTAGCGGAGGAAATAAATTGCTGTCTTCTTCTGTTTTCTTTTTAGTGAGTTAGTAGTTTAATTATAGATTTAATTTAATGATTAATTTAATTTAAAGTTGTCTAAGTCTGTTTATCTATTAGCAAAGATTTAGTACCTTATTTTAGCAAACCTTGATTCATTTAGATATAATTATTTCTTAATCCTCATTTTAATTTTTTCAAATATTGATAAATGTTGGTAGAAGAATCTAAAATTTCTTATTCTTCTTATCTTATTTTAATAAAATTTTTATCTAAAGATACATTATTATTAGAGTTTCCTAATGTTTTCTAAATTAACCTAGCAATAGTAATTTTTTGAGCATGGTTTAGTTTTCAAATTAAATAATTCTTTTTCTAAGTTACTAACTATCTATTTCTAATTTTCTATTTTCTTATCACTAATTTAATTACCAATAATTAAGTTTAAATTCAATTAATTATAAAGATGCTAAAGTTTTAGAAAATTTTAATCCGGCAAATTTACTTAGCTTTATTATTCATTTTTCTTAAGGTAATTATTGGTATTAGAGGAGTTATATAACACTAATGTTTTCGTTTAAGTTTCTTTATTACAACAAATATCTCTGTTTAAGTTTAATAATTTGCTTGCTCAATGTAATTTGTTTAAGTTTAAAATGAATATTATTCAGTTTAATTAGTTTAATTTTACGAATTTTTTTAAATTTGTTTATATCTATGTAGCTAATTAGCATACTAAATTAATAGTTATTATATTTCATTCTATTTTTACTCCAATAAACTTTGGTGTATTTATTTATAGTAAATTTTAAATATATTATAAAATGGTTATTTACTCTTCTTTTGCTATATTTCTTAACCTAAAATTTAATTTATTGGTTTAACGTTAGACTTTATTAAGATATTGATCATTTTTATTTTTAAGCATTAAACTATTTCAGATACTTCATTTAATTATATGAGCGTTTTCAATTTTTAATCTTCTTAAATTTCGAATTAAGTTTGACTGTAAATTAATTGTTTTTAGAAATAATCAATTTAATCTTTCATATAAATCAGTTAATTTTAGGTAAATATTTCATTTTATTGCAAATCAAATTATGATGATTGATTTATTAAGTGCAATTCAGTTTAAGTAACTTATTCATTGACATATAATTGTGGTTTATACTTCTTTACTAAGCAAATCTCTATTTAATTAATAAATATTCCTTTATTTATATGTCAAATCATTTTATTTTTATAAAATTAACTCTGATAGTTCATGAGAGTAATTTATTTCTTTTGACTATATTTGCGTACTATTATCATACAGTCTGCGAATTATATAGTAAAAACTGCATTTTATTTTTAGTAATCATGTTCAATTTCTTGTAATTGAAGGTTTTTACTCTTGTTGTACTAATTTCAGTATTAAACTCTAATTTAAAGTAGGTGTTCTATTAATTTTAATGTTAAGTATATTGAAATAATGCTTAAGTATCTTAAATATCTTAATTATCTTAATAATTATCTTTTATTGCTATTCTTTTTGCGTTTAAATCTTAAATATCTTATTTAATTTTATTCTTTTACCGCAATGTCAGCCTATGGTCTCCTTTTTACAATTTACTTGGCTTTACCTTAACGCTCTTTATATAATGTTTAGAGTTTATACAATCTCATCAAGTCTTTGCTTGATTTAAAAGCATTTTAAAGGAATTCTTAATTAATTTTTAGTTATGTTAATTTCTTGCTATTTAAAATTACTTATAAGCTTATTCTAATCTTTTATTATACTTTATTTTATTAAGAATCTAGTAAACCAATCTCTTGTGTAAGTATTTACACTATTTTATCAAATTAACCTTATGACAGAAGAACTTTCTACTATTACAGACTCTATAGAATAAAAATTGACTTCTATAAAATGTTTTCTAAATATCCACTTTTATTATTAAGGAATAAAGCAAAGGGAATAAAAATGAAGTTGAAGGGAAAAGGTATTTGAGTTTTAAGGTGTTAAAGGTAAGATAAGGTAAGAAGTGTACTGTGTAAGGGGTTTAGAAATAGTGTGAGAGTTTAAGGCATAAAGTAAAGTCAATAATTTTGTATTGAAATTAGATCTTTTTTTTTATATATTAATTATTTATTTAAAGTTTTTTTTTCTTCATTTTTTCATTTATAACTTTATTTTCTTATTAAAATATTTTTTTAATTTCAATTTTTTTTCTTTTTTACTATATTTTGTTTTTTAAATTTAATTCAGAATTTTTTATTCAATGTTATTTTTTTCTTTTTTTCTTATTTTCATTGGTTTATTAATTTTTTTTAATCAACTTTTCTTATATTTGAATTTTTTTGTGTTATCTTTCTTGTTTTATTTATTGACAGATTTTTTTTTAATATCATGTCATTTTTGATATTACATATTTTGTCTTGATTTTATTAAAGATTCATATCTTTTTTTTTTGACATATTTTTTCTCAAGTTTTATTAATAAAGTTTCTTATTATTTTTTTTTTCTTTTTTTAGATTTTTTTCATTTTTATTCTTCTTTTTATTTTATTTTTTTTCAGAATTTTCTTCGATTAGTTTTTTGTTTTTTTATACTTCCTGCTTGAGATGGTTTTCTTTCTTTTAATAATAATCTTAATTATATTCTTTATTATATCTATTCTCACTATTTTTTATTTTATTGAAATTTTATTATTATTTTTTTATTGATGTAATATTTTTTCATTCACTTATTAATTACTTTAGATTGTTTCTAAAAATAATCTTTGTAAATTTTTATCTAATTGCAAGTTTATTTATTAAAAAATGTTATTAATTTATGTTTTTAACATCTTTCCTTGTATTTACTATTGATTAGCTTTAATTGTTGGATTTATTTAAGAAATGCTTAAATAGTTTGTTTACTCACCTATAAATATAATCCATTATATAATGAATTTTTTTAAGTGGCAAGTCTAACTACCACATATTTTCCTTCATTAAATAAATTTTAATGCATTGATACTTTGGCATTTCCTGTATTCTGGGTCAATCAATTGTTTTTTATTTTTTTTATAATAAAATCATGTTTTTTATTTTTCGAATTCTTACAATTTTTATTAATTACTTTTTTTTCTGAATTTTTGCTATTAATTATTACATTTTCTTATCTTTTTTTTGTTTGATATAATTTTGAATCCATTGTCCCTTTGTTTTCTATCATTTAAATTTACTTATTATTTTCTTAAATTATTTTAAAAACTTATATCTAATAAATCTCTTAGATTATTTTAACTTTATCAATTTTTTTAGAATAAAACTGTAAATTATCATATATTTAAAATTCTTCTTGGTTTTAAATTCTCAATTCTTAATAAAGAATTGTAAATTCCTGTTCATATTTGTTAAATCTCCGTATTGTGCTAAGTTATATTGTTCCTGTTAAAATTCTGATGGATTTTTTATTGTATTCTTGTTAATTATAGATACATCCTTTGAACTATATTGTTAGACTATACTAAGACCTCTGAAAATATCTTAGATTCTTATTTTATATCTTTAAATACTAACTTTTCTTATTATATTGTACATTGTCATTAATCAAATAAATTGGATCTTCAATTGTGTAGAGGTCGATTCACTCTTAGCGTTTCTAACTTTTTTAACTTTTTCTTAAATGACGAGAATCTAATGTTTATGAAAAGATTCCATATTTTCGATTTTTGATGTAAAATTGATTATAATTTAATGGTTTGTTTTTCTTCAGCTTCTTATTTACTTTTTGATATTTCGAATACCATGGTTTATATAATGATAGATTTACTTATTCTTTACAATATTAGTAAAATGTTCTTCTTTCTAAATAGTAATCCTTTAATGCTGCAAATAACATTTCTATAGTTCTATTTCTAAATTTATCTATTTTTTATAGACTCTAAATTTATCTTAAATTGCTATAATTTTTACTTCTAGCTGAAGCAAAATAAGTGATTATCTTATGTTCAATTTACCTAGGATAGTTCCTTATTTATCCTTACCAAATTTATTAAATTTTTTACTGGCTAATTAAGAATATTTTTCTTGATAAAACTTAGCATTATTGTTTTAATAATTTAATTAGCTTATGCTTTATATTTAATTTAGTTTATTAGTTTATTTATGTTTTTAGATTACCTATTTTTCTTATTTTTCTATTACTTTCTAAAAAGCTTCTTTCTCTGAGTTTACTTTAGCATAGAATCTTAATTTTACGCTATGCCTTATCGTTTGTACTTAATCATAAAATTTATTAATTTACTATATTAATTTTATAGGGCAACCTTAATTATTTTATTTTAACTATGCTAATGGTATTTCTATAAATGTTTCTTGCTATGTGAATAACTATTAGACTATTTAATTTGAATAATTCATAGATTATTAAAAATATTTCTTTTAGTCAAATTCTCTTTAATCACATTACTTAAGTCTATTTCTATTATATTTTAGGTTTATGCTTCCTTACTCTTACTTTTCGTATTTATCTTTTCATATCAAAAATTTAAGTTTTTTCATAGTTATTTATTTTCTTATGTATTGAGAACTCTTAGATATTTCATTTATTGCTCCCTATTTTTTATTATTTTTAGGTAGTAAAATTTTATGATACTCTTCTTAGTTCATGCTCTTGATATTTAAATATTAATTCTTCTTTTTAACTTTATTTTCGTGTTGTTTCACTTGCAAAATTATTCAATCAATACTTTATAGCTTGATAGATATACCTAGAAGCATGTTTATAAGCTTTTTAAGTCATACTATCGTAGATAAGCATTAAGTTTCTTATCTAAATAGGTTAAAGTGCCTCTGATATGCAAATAAGATGCTTTCTTCTATTTTTGATAAATCCTTTCGTTCCATAATAATCATTAACTAAGTCAGTTGTATTCTTTAATCTTAACCTCAGAATGATTCAATCTTTTTAGAGTATTGTCTTATTTTAAGCATGCAGTATATCCATAAAGTTCTCTAATTGAATCTTATCTTTTAAGTATATAATCCGATTAGTATTTTTTTGGATTGCTTTTGAGATTTCTAAAAATCAAGCTTAAATTGGTAAAATCATATTTTTATTATTTTCACTTAGTAAAAGGTTATAGGTACTCTTCAATCATGTTTATGCTACTATTAAAGACTTCTTCTTGTGATATCACACATAATTGAGAGTTCCTTTTATTATCTTTACTTTTAGCATCTTTTATAGATGAATTTATTAATCTATTTAATAGTTTTTATTCTTAATCCATTTTGGAAATGAAAGGAATTACCTAAGAAATTAATATCCCAATTCTAATATAAAAAAATTACCGTTAGTTAAATTAGTCTTGCTAATATATATTCAATCATAGTACTTTAGCATGTAAATAAAATAGGATCGTTCTTAAACAAACATCAAGCTCATAGCCAGCTATCTAATTAGTAAACAAAACTCCTTAAATTTCATCTTTCTAAATAAAAATCCAATAAAATGCATTCTCAGTCTTGCTGAACTATAAAAGCCAAACTAATATTATAGAAAGCACTAGTCAATCAATATCTTCTAATATAATCTAAGTTTAATCAATAAGCTTAGCTTTTAATCTATATTATAATAATAAATCTAATAATAAAAGCATAAAGAATAAGCTAAATATAAGAGTGAGCTACCTTTTTTAAAAGCTTCTATTTATCATGCTAAGTTCTTGGTAATATAAAAAAGGGTTTCGAATTGTTTTGTTTTATTCAAATCGAAAAGTAGTAGAAATATAATTTTTGAATAGAGTCAATTTATTAAGATCTTTTAAAAAGTCTAAAAATATTTCCTTAAACACTCAAAAAAGTTATATATCATTAGTGAGTAAAAGGCTAAAATTAAAAAATTAAAAGATCTTATGATTAAGTGATTCAAGAAATGTCTTTTTTCTTTTAATTACAGAGAGTTGATTAGTTTCATAAAGGATTAAAAGTGATAAATTAAAATATCTATAAGAATTAAAAAAGAAATATTTAAAATAAAATAGAAAAATAAAACTAAAAGCGAAACTTTTAACATTAAAAATGCTTTTTAAGTATTTATTCAAACAAGCTCTCCGGTCTAGAAATTTAGAAAAAGTAAAAAATAAACTTTTTTCGCAAAAAGATTCCAATTACTCTTGAAACTTTTTAGTTCTGAACAAAATTTTAAATATTTTCTATAATTTTTTAGCTTTTATTATGTAATTAATTTAATTATAAGTGGTATTATACCATTGGTAATTAAATAGTCAATAATCAGGACCTAAATAAATTAAAAATAGAAATGATTAGTAAATGTGAAATTTGTAATAAGATTGGAAACTATTGAGAAATTGTTGGGAGAGAGAAAGAATAGAAAATAAACTAAAAGAAAAGAAAAGATTTGAAGGAGATGACCTCCATTTTTTCAGCTTTGAATGGCAATATCCGAAAGAAGAAGTTAAGGATTTATGAACTGCTTGAATAAAACCTTGAAATATGAAAACCTGGAGAAGGTAGAAATGCAAGGGGACTAGTAGTAAGCCAGGGCTGAAGAGAAAACTATTATTTTGATTGTATTGTATTGGGTAAAAAAGATTAATATATTAAAGTATTTTAATTTAACGATTTGACTTACTTACAATATCTAGAGTTTTTACGATAGATTTATAAAAAAAGAAAATGGAATTTTCATATAAAGCAAAAATTCTAAGAATAAAAAATTTCTTAATAATTAGCAATAATTAACTTCAAACTAACTTAGGCAAGTTCCAAACAAAGTTAATTAATGATTTATTTAAAAAAATGGATTACTATAGTTAAATCAATTATTAGTAAGATAACTACAACAAAATTTTTCCTATTAAGTAAGATTTAAAAATTAATTTGGTCTTTCGACTTAATAAAGAAGAAGTCGAGATAAGAAATAAAAATATCAAAAAAGTTTATCCAATACTATAAAAATTGAGAAGACTTAAACACAAATAGAAATGTAAGAATTATAGAAGAATGTATAACAGTTTAGTATTAGAGAATTATCATTGTATATAATAATAAATTAAATTCTGGTGATATTGATGCATTTAAACTTCTTTCCTATTAACTTTCAGAAGTATCTGGAGATTTTTTAAATCGATCTCTTAATTAATGTAACTGTCTTGAAATTCTCAGTCAGTAGTATTAGGCTTTCATCCTATAAATTTGTTCTGCTTTTAATAGTTTTTCTTATTATCTTCTTATTTTAATTAGATTTCCTTTCTGATGCTAATGTATCTTTCTATTTTTCAATAATTTCCATCAGCGATTGCAGAGATTATCTTGTATTTTGCAAAAATACACTTTCTTCTTTCTTAGATTTGTTTCTTTATCTTCAAGTTTTTCAATCTGATCAATCCTCTTTCAGATCTAAAAATTAGGCTTGATTTAACTGTTGACATTTTTCAACTAGCTGCTGTTCTATTTAGATGTCTGTAATGTTTGGTTTTAAGTCATAATTATAGAATTATCTACTCTGGCGTTGCCTCACATTTTATAAGGCTTAGAATCTCCCCTTTCTTGCGATTTATTCCTTATTTCCATTTATTATTGCTTGATATTGGTCTCCTTTTCGAGAAATCAAGAAGTTATAGCCTAAACTATTTTAAAAGATTGAAATAACCGTCCTAAATCTTAAAATCCACCTTTCTCCTTGGTAGCATCTAATGCGAGATTACTCGCAATGCAGTATACATTGCACCAGATTACCCACTAGTTCTCCTGACAGCAACTGACATCCATATTTTAAGAATATATACAATAAGAATAACATTTTCCCAGCAACAAAAGAGAGATGAAAATAAGCATTAAAATTAAACCTAAAACTAATAAATTTTTGGCTCAATCACACAAGAGGTTGATTAACAGATTACTAGTTAGAATTTTAATTTAAGTGGGTTCGAATTTTTACTTGGTAGCATCATCAATTTATATGCTAAGTTTGAAAAGTAAATTGAAGATAGTATAAACTCTCAGAAGGATAGAAATAATAATAATGAGGCTAATTTAATTTTACATATCTTAAATAACTTAATATATTAAAATTCTTGCGTTTAAAGATAGTTTAATACTGTTCAGTAATTTTTATGGAATATGAACTTTTACCAGTAATTTTAAACTTTACTGAAGTTGAAAATCAAAAACCCAGTTAATAAGAAACTGCTGAAAAAGAAAGAAAAATAATCAAAAAATTTCAGAATAGATAAACTATGTATAACACAAACTGGCATCTATGAATAAAAACTCTCCGTAAGATCACTTGAACGGTTACAATGGTAATCTCCCACTTATTAAAACGACATGATATTCACCAACATTAAAAAAGTATCAGCAAGATTTGGTTGAAATTCCAGGAATTATACAGCTTTATTAACTTTAAAAATAATAGAAAATTAAATATGCTATCATAACCTTCAACATAAAAGTAATAATAAATTTAAAAAACACTTTATAGCAAGAAAATTAGATTCTGGTTTTGAAGGTAATCTTTTAATAAGATCTAACTGAGTGATGGTTTTTTCAGTAAAATAATAATAATAGTTGATAATATAGAAGCACATAAGTATTTATATCTACTAACTTAATTTGATTTCCTAATCTTGGAATATAATTAGGATAATTGTAAATTAGATTACTTTGATATATATATTTAGTTATTTAAAATATAAGTATTTTATAGTACTAAGTATAGTACTATAGTATATATTTAATTGGGTATAATTAATAACGAATTTAACAATAGAACTTTATTATGATATAAAGTGAAATAAACTTTTATAACTATATATAGAAAATTTACTTACTCCAACTTTTAAATTCTAGTAGAATAAGAAAGACTATTCTCTTGGATTATCTTAAAATTTTAATTATCAACTTAGAAAGAATCAAACAGGACCAAAATAAATAGTATTTAAAATTGCTTGACTCAACTAAAATTGGTATTCAAATATAAACTAAATCCAATTTTAATTTTATAGTTTTGGTAGTCTTTTTTTGCTTTATAATGTAATTTTAGTTTATAGTATAAAGAATAAAACTAAAAGTAAAATTATATTTTTAGGAGGGATTAATTAACATTCATTTAACTAAAATTAAGATATCATATCTTCATTTATAAGGCTTACAGGTTAGTTTTAGTACCTATTTAATAATAGAATGTTGTATAGGTTTAATAATAACTCTATCTATTTAGAAATAGAAGTAGCTTTAATTAAACTTAAATCCTATAGAAAAAGAGAAAACCTTATTAGAATCTACTGATTATAAATATAACAAACCTATAAGAGAAAAGTATCTTAATATATAAAGCAAAGGCAAATCTTAATTAAGCCAAAGTTATTATAGTAAATATTAAATTTTGCTTTCAATTAAAATAATCAAAATATTTTAGTCTTAAGTAAAAATAAAGGTATTAGTATTTTTATATTTTATACTTTTTCTACAGCAACATTCTATAAAGATGAAGGAAGGATATTAGTAACAAAAAAGAGAAAATTGAGAGATATAAAATATCTTACTTGTTTAAATTACATTTTTTCATTAACTTGAATTATTTATTTAAGAGTTAACTATAAAGAGAAAAACTTCCTTAATCTAAATATTTGTAAGCATCTTAATGGATTTTAAAATATTTGGGAATTAATAAATTTAATTAAAATATATAAGAGCAATCAGAGTTAATATGCTATTACTAAGTTAGTGCTAAAAAAATCTTTATTTTATAAAAGAAAAAAATTTTAAAGAATTATGCTTAATTATTTTTTAAATATTTAAGTATAAAAAAAATTTAAAATTATAATGGAAAGGTAAAAAAAAATAATTTAAAGGGTAAATAAAGACTTAATTTTTTAATATGAAGATACTGAAAATCATATTTTTAATTTTTTATGCTTATTTTTCTTTGCTTAGAATGGCAAATTCTTCTTAAAACTTTTTGGATAAATGTTCTATCATTTTTATCGCTTTTAATAAAGTTCTCTATTTCAGTATTTCTAATTTTAGTAGAGAATGTAAAATTGACTAATGAGAGACACTTTAGTGCTTCTTTATTCCTTTTTATTATAAAAAATGTATTTATTATAATTTAATTTTTATCCCTATTTTAACTAATTTATTTTCGTTTTTATTTCCTTAAACGAATGTAAAAATGATTTTTCTTATTTTATTAAAAATTTATAGAAATGTAATTATTTATTTAGCAAAAGTATACAATTGAATGAAATTTTTGTATTATTGATTTTAAATTGTGTATTCAATTTTAATAGAATAAATCCTTTTCTAAGTGCTTAAGGAAATGTTTTAATTAATTTTAATTATCTTTAGTAAATTTTACTCTGCTTAGAATAGTACAACTATAAAGCTTTTAAATGGTTAGTCTATTATTTATTTCTATATTTTATGCATATCTTAGAATTTTAATCAAATATATATTGAAAGTTATGTTCATAGATTAAATTTGATTTCTATGATAAAAAAACATTTTTTTCTACTTTTTGTTTACAATTGTCGGTTTTTTTAATCCAGTAAGATGATTTTGCATTTTATTTGATTTGCTTTTAGATAGATTAGCAATAAAAGATCAAAATTTCTAAAATATTTAAAATTAGATTAGAATCTTATCTTTCAGAGTTTATTCATAGTAATATAATAATTGTAGAGTGATTCAAATTTCACAATCTAAGGATTCAAGTTAGTTGATAAAGAAATACTTATAAAAATTGATAGATTAAGCTAATAATAATTAAACAATTTTATTTCGAAGGATTTAGCTATGGCCAAAATGAAATTACATAACACTAAATTTTATATAAACAAAGGAATTATACTGACTATGTAAAACTAAAAAGATTAAAAAAACTGAAAATAGGATTTTAAATAATTAGTTAGAAATAAAGAAAAAAAGTTAAATTAAAGCCAGCAAAAATGAAAGATAAAAGAATACTAACCACTAAAGTAAAGATAAGAAAACAACTAGAAAAAGAAGGATTTCTGCAAATAAATTAAATTAACCAATTTTAAAGAGTAAAATATAATTAATTATAAGATGAAATAGATTCGATATTCAAATTCAAGTTAAGTAGAAAATGCTTTAGAGTCTAAACTAAATGAAAGTAAAAAAAAGTAATAAAGGTCTTATCATTTAAAAAAATTATAAAACATATTTAAAAGACTATAAATAAAAATGCTAATATGTAATTAATATTTATTTAATAATATAAATGAACAGATTTAAATAAAAGTAGATATTTATAAAATTTACACTAATAAATAAAATAAGTAGCTTATAATCTTGGATAAAAATGAATATCGATTATATATAATAAAAAACATAAATTGTATATACTTTAAAAAATTATATAGTAAATAATCTATTTGAAAAAGTGTAAAATTGAATATATATCTTAAGAAAATAACATATAGTTCATAAATAAATAACGCTTTAAATTGTTGTTATGAAAAAGATATTAAATAAAATAATTGAAAGAACAAAAATATTACTTATTAAAAATAAACATAATTAATCATAAATATCTAACCAATTTATAAAATTTATTAAGGTTAAAGGTATAAAAACATTATTTTATATACATAAGAGTGTAAATAATAAAAGCAACTTAAATAGTAAATCTAAAACGAAAAAGTAGAAAATAATAAAATAAATGGTAATTAAAAATATTGATAAAATATATAATTATAAAAAACATTATAAAGAAATAAAAAAGTAAATAATAAAAATATAAGTAAAATTTAAAAATTATAAAGTAAAAAAATTTATTAAAATAGTAAAATAAAATAATGCTTAAAAAAGTAAAAATATAAATAATTTAAAATTTATGAAATAAAAAAGTAAATTCAGAAAGTAAAAAATAAAAAAATGTGAATAATTTCAAAAATTTAATAGTTTGTGATTGAATGTCAGTATATTGAAATATAAAGGATAATAATATTGTTAATTTATTAAATACTAGAGTTAAGAAAAAGCTAGAATCCAAATAAAATGGATTTTATGATAAAGAGCAAAATATTTAATTTATATTAAATAATTTAGAATAAAAGTTTGGCTAATAAACATATATCATAAAAGAAGCATGATTTAGTTAAATATTTAAATGGTTAAAGATAGTTTAATACTGTTCAGTCATTTTTTAGGAATATGAGCTTTTACCAGTAATAATAAGAAACAAAAATGAATATTATATCAAAAATTATATACATTTATATGAAAAAGTGTAAAAGTTTATTATAAATCTCATAAAAAATTACATAATAATTCCTAATTAAAATAAATAATTCCTTATAATTTTGTTATGCAAAAGATATTAAGCAAATAAAATTATTTTAATGAAAGAACAAAAATATTACCTACAAAAAATAAACTTAGCCAATCATAAATAAATCAACTAATATATATAATTTATTACTGATAAATAAATAAACTATTTTATATGCTTAATAATATAATAAAAAGCAAACATGAATAGAAAAGTCTAAATCGGAAAAATAGAAAAGAACCTAAAATTAAATACTAATAAAAAAATTTATGATTACTAAATTTATTATAAAGTAAGCAAAAGTTTACAATAAAATTTAAATTATAATTAAAAAAATTAAAGTTAAAAAAATGTATAAAAATAGTAGAAATAAGAATATTTTATAAAAAAGTAAATTTTTAAATATTTTAAATTTAAGAAATAAAATTGGAAAGTTTAGAAAATAAATCGTAAAAAATAACTAAAAATATTTTATACTTTGTAGTTGAAGATTAATATATAGAAATGCAGAAGATACAATTATCGTTTTATCAAATATTAGAAAGAAAACTAACATTCAAAAAAAATTGAATTTATATTAAAAAGCAAAATATTTCATTACTTCTAAATATTTTAGAATAAAAGTTATTTTTACAAAAAACATATTCTAATAAATTTTTGGTAATTAGCACATTATAAAAACTTGATTTAGTTAAAAAGTTAAAAAGTAGAATAAGAAGAAGAATAGCATAAATTAAAAATATCTAGTATTATAAAAAAATATCTATATATATAAAATTTTTATAATTATTAAAAAAATAGTAGGTATAAAATTTTAATTAATAGTAAATGTAAATTTAAATAACCTTAGCAAAATATAAATAAGCATAGAATTATCTAATAAGTAAAAGTAAAATATCCAAATAACTGTATATAAAGAATAGTTTTAATAAAGAAAATACTAAAATAAAGATAATAAAGATATTATAGAATTAAAAATTTTAATAAAATTAAGATACCATATCATATATATGACTTGCAGTTTATTTTTAGTACCTATTAGAAGCTTATTAATTTAATTCTACTTAATAATTTTAACTATTAGTAATAAAAATTGATGCAGCTTTAATTAAGTAAAATTTAAATAGTATAGAAAAGAAGCAAACCTTATTAGAATCTATTGATTATAAATACAACAAATCAATAAAAGTAAAGATATCTTTAATATATAAATTAAGGGTAAATGTTAATGAAGCCAAAGTTATTATATCAAATATTGCTTTCAATTAAAATAATCAAAACTTTTTTTTGTCTTTAGTAAAAATAAAGGTATAAGTATTAATACTTTTTGTGCAGGAAACTTCCATAATGATGAAGGAATTATATAAATAGGGAGAAAATAAAAAAATAGGAATATATATAAAAATTTCTTAATTATCTTAAGCTTAAAAGCTTTTTCATTAACTTACATTATTTATTAAAAAGTTGTCTAGAAAGAGAAACAATCCTATAATCTAATACTCATAAAGTGTTCTTATAAACTATAATATGTTTAAGAAATAATTAATTTTATTAAAAGACAAAAGAACAATCAGAACTAGTTATTATTTACAAAGTTAGTTTAAATACATTTTATTTTATAAAAGAAAGAAAATAAAAGAATTATGATTCAAGATTTTTAAATAAATAAGTATAAGAAAAAAATTAAAAATAATAATGGAAAGGTAAAAAAATAATTTAAAGGGTAAATAAAGACTTAATTATTTTAATATGAAGATACTGAAAATCATATTTTGAATTTTTTATGCTTTATTTTTCTTTGCATAGAATGATAATTTCTTTTAATTTTAGATAATGCTCTATCATTTTTTTCGCTTTTATTAAAGTTTTCTATTGCAGTATTTTCTATTTTTAATAAAAGAGAATGTAAAATTGACTAATGAGAAACACTTTAGTTTTTTTTGTTCCTTTTATTTATAAAAAATGTATTTTTTATAATATAATTTTTATCCCTATTTTAACTAATTTATTTTCGTTTTATTTCCTTAAACGACTGTAAAAATGATTTTTCTTATTTTATTAAAAATGTATAGAAATTTAATTATTTATTTAACAAAAATATATAATTGAATGAAATTTTTTGTATTATTTATTTTAAATTATTTTGGTAGTAATAAATTTAATAGAATTAATCCTTTTTTAAGTGTTTAAGGAAATGTTTTAATTAATTTTAATTATCTTTAGTAAATTTTACTCTGCTTAGAATAGTACAACTATAAAGCTTTTAAATGGTTAGTCTATTTTTTATTTCTATATTTTATGCATATCTTAATCCTTCAATTAAATATACATTGAAGATTAAAAGTTATGTTCATAGATTTAATTTGATTTCTATGATAAAAAACATTTTTTCTACTTTTTGTTTACAATTGTCGGTTTTTTTAATCCAGTAAGATGATTTTGCATTTTATTTGATTCGCTTTTAGATAGATGAAATTTAAGGAATTAAAATGGGTAAAGATTGGATATTTACTGCTTATGAGCTTTGATTTTCTTTAGAAAGATTAAAGTATTTTGCTTGATTTTGATGAGAGAGTTCAAGTTAAAAAACTGTAGGTTTTTATATAAACTTAGAGCATTTTTGTCTTAGTTAGTTTCTTTCATTTGTAAAAGCTGAAAAGACTCTAAACTATTATAGATTCCTCAGTACAGTTATAAATGGTACTGGCAATGAAAAAGATCCTTAAGGCATTGTTATAGCAAAAAAGAAGTCTTTGATAGAAGCAAGCTAATGAGTGAAGATTCTTTAATCTGTTTACTTAGTTAAAGATGTAAAAATATGGCTTGACAACTATAAACTTTATTTTAGAAGTTATAAAAGCAAGCCTAAGCATGCTAAAAGTAATCCTTAAACCAACACTAATCAATTATACAACCAAAAGATAAATTTTAAATTAGATAATTTATAGATTCTTAGTTTGTTATAGCAAGATAACTCCATATCAAAATCTAGAATTATTCCAAGAATAAGATTAAAAGGAAAAAAGTCCAAGTTACTGATTCTTTTATTAGAGCAAAAAACTTTAAAGAATTGGAAATAAAATTCTATAACTTATCAAAGGCAAAAAGGTAAAGCAACTACATTTAGATAAGAAGCAAAACTTAATTAAAAGCATTAGTTTATATTTACGTATAAGAATATTACTTAGAAAGACCTAAAAGATTACTTCTAGATATAATAATAAAACTATAAAGTTTTTGATTGAATGATTTGAGGCAGAACAAAAAGGTTGAATATTAAGAAAAGATAATTAAGAAGAATTAAATAAAACTTTACAAAGCAAAA
>CAMPDV010004549.1:0-35111 GCA_946699065.1 Loxodes magnus
AGCATATCTTGACAAACCGAATATAGATTCGTAATTATTATAATATTACTAACATTTTGGATATTCTAACTTATATTTTAGTGCTTGCTACGAAAACTTATCATTAGATATTCTTTTCTTACTTTACTTCTTCACTTTTCTATAGGCTAACTTTCATCTACAAGCATATCTTGACAAACCGAATATAGATTCGTAATTATTATAATATTACTAACATTTTGGATATTCTAACTTATATTTTAGTGCTTGCTACGAAAACTTATCATTAGATATTCTTTTCTTACTTTACTTCTTCACTTTTCTATAGGCTAACTTTCATCTACAAGCATATCTTGACAAACCGAATATAGATTCGTAATTATTATAATATTACTAACATTTTGGATATTCTAACTTATATTTTAGTGCTTGCTACGAAAACTTATCATTAGATATTCTTTTCTTACTTTACTTCTTCACTTTTCTATAGGCTAACTTTCATCTACAAGCATATCTTGACTAAACGAATACAGATTCGTAATTATTATAATATTACTAACATTTTGGATATTCTAACTTATATTTTAGTGCTTGCTACGAAAACTTATCATTAGATATTCTTTTCTTACTTTACTTCTTCACTTTTCTATAGGCTAACTTTCATCTACAAGCATATCTTGACAAACCGAATATAGATTCGTAATTATTATAATATTACTAACATTTTGGATATTCTAACTTATATTTTAGTGCTTGCTACGAAAACTTATCATTAGATATTCTTTTCTTACTTTACTTCTTCACTTTTCTATAGGCTAACTTTCATCTACAAGCATATCTTGACAAACCGAATATAGATTCGTAATTATTATAATATTACTAACATTTTGGATATTCTAACTTATATTTTAGTGCTTGCTACGAAAACTTATCATTAGATATTCTTTTCTTACTTTACTTCTTCACTTTTCTATAGGCTAACTTTCATCTACAAGCATATCTTGACAAACCGAATATAGATTCGTAATTATTATAATATTACTAACATTTTGGATATTCTAACTTATATTTTAGTGCTTGCTACGAAAACTTATCATTAGATATTCTTTTCTTACTTTACTTCTTCACTTTTCTATAGGCTAACTTTCATCTACAAGCATATCTTGACAAACCGAATATAGATTCGTAATTATTATAATATTACTAACATTTTGGATATTCTAACTTATATTTTAGTGCTTGCTACGAAAACTTATCATTAGATATTCTTTTCTTACTTTACTTCTTCACTTTTCTATAGGCTAACTTTCATCTACAAGCATATCTTGACAAACCGAATATAGATTCGTAATTATTATAATATTACTAACATTTTGGATATTCTAACTTATATTTTAGTGCTTGCTACGAAAACTTATCATTAGATATTCTTTTCTTACTTTACTTCTTCACTTTTCTATAGGCTAACTTTCATCTACAAGCATATCTTGACAAACCGAATATAGATTCGTAATTATTATAATATTACTAACATTTTGGATATTCTAACTTATATTTTAGTGCTTGCTACGAAAACTTATCATTAGATATTCTTTTCTTACTTTACTTCTTCACTTTTCTATAGGCTAACTTTCATCTACAAGCATATCTTGACTAAACGAATACAGATTCGTAATTATTATAATATTACTAACATTTTGGATATTCTAACTTATATTTTAGTGCTTGCTACGAAAACTTATCATTAGATATTCTTTTCTTACTTTACTTCTTCACTTTTCTATAGGCTAACTTTCATCTACAAGCATATCTTGACAAACCGAATATAGATTCGTAATTATTATAATATTACTAACATTTTGGATATTCTAACTTATATTTTAGTGCTTGCTACGAAAACTTATCATTAGATATTCTTTTCTTACTTTACTTCTTCACTTTTCTATAGGCTAACTTTCATCTACAAGCATATCTTGACAAACCGAATATAGATTCGTAATTATTATAATATTACTAACATTTTGGATATTCTAACTTATATTTTAGTGCTTGCTACGAAAACTTATCATTAGATATTCTTTTCTTACTTTACTTCTTCACTTTTCTATAGGCTAACTTTCATCTACAAGCATATCTTGACAAACCGAATATAGATTCGTAATTATTATAATATTACTAACATTTTGGATATTCTAACTTATATTTTAGTGCTTGCTACGAAAACTTATCATTAGATATTCTTTTCTTACTTTACTTCTTCACTTTTCTATAGGCTAACTTTCATCTACAAGCATATCTTGACAAACCGAATATAGATTCGTAATTATTATAATATTACTAACATTTTGGATATTCTAACTTATATTTTAGTGCTTGCTACGAAAACTTATCATTAGATATTCTTTTCTTACTTTACTTCTTCACTTTTCTATAGGCTAACTTTCATCTACAAGCATATCTTGACTAAACGAATACAGATTCGTAATTATTATAATATTACTAACATTTTGGATATTCTAACTTATATTTTAGTGCTTGCTACGAAAACTTATCATTAGATATTCTTTTCTTACTTTACTTCTTCACTTTTCTATAGGCTAACTTTCATCTACAAGCATATCTTGACAAACCGAATATAGATTCGTAATTATTATAATATTACTAACATTTTGGATATTCTAACTTATATTTTAGTGCTTGCTACGAAAACTTATCATTAGATATTCTTTTCTTACTTTACTTCTTCACTTTTCTATAGGCTAACTTTCATCTACAAGCATATCTTGACAAACCGAATATAGATTCGTAATTATTATAATATTACTAACATTTTGGATATTCTAACTTATATTTTAGTGCTTGCTACGAAAACTTATCATTAGATATTCTTTTCTTACTTTACTTCTTCACTTTTCTATAGGCTAACTTTCATCTACAAGCATATCTTGACAAACCGAATATAGATTCGTAATTATTATAATATTACTAACATTTTGGATATTCTAACTTATATTTTAGTGCTTGCTACGAAAACTTATCATTAGATATTCTTTTCTTACTTTACTTCTTCACTTTTCTATAGGCTAACTTTCATCTACAAGCATATCTTGACAAACCGAATATAGATTCGTAATTATTATAATATTACTAACATTTTGGATATTCTAACTTATATTTTAGTGCTTGCTACGAAAACTTATCATTAGATATTCTTTTCTTACTTTACTTCTTCACTTTTCTATAGGCTAACTTTCATCTACAAGCATATCTTGACAAACCGAATATAGATTCGTAATTATTATAATATTACTAACATTTTGGATATTCTAACTTATATTTTAGTGCTTGCTACGAAAACTTATCATTAGATATTCTTTTCTTACTTTACTTCTTCACTTTTCTATAGGCTAACTTTCATCTACAAGCATATCTTGACAAACCGAATATAGATTCGTAATTATTATAATATTACTAACATTTTGGATATTCTAACTTATATTTTAGTGCTTGCTACGAAAACTTATCATTAGATATTCTTTTCTTACTTTACTTCTTCACTTTTCTATAGGCTAACTTTCATCTACAAGCATATCTTGACAAACCGAATATAGATTCGTAATTATTATAATATTACTAACATTTTGGATATTCTAACTTATATTTTAGTGCTTGCTACGAAAACTTATCATTAGATATTCTTTTCTTACTTTACTTCTTCACTTTTCTATAGGCTAACTTTCATCTACAAGCATATCTTGACAAACCGAATATAGATTCGTAATTATTATAATATTACTAACATTTTGGATATTCTAACTTATATTTTAGTGCTTGCTACGAAAACTTATCATTAGATATTCTTTTCTTACTTTACTTCTTCACTTTTCTATAGGCTAACTTTCATCTACAAGCATATCTTGACTAAACGAATACAGATTCGTAATTATTATAATATTACTAACATTTTGGATATTCTAACTTATATTTTAGTGCTTGCTACGAAAACTTATCATTAGATATTCTTTTCTTACTTTACTTCTTCACTTTTCTATAGGCTAACTTTCATCTACAAGCATATCTTGACAAACCGAATATAGATTCGTAATTATTATAATATTACTAACATTTTGGATATTCTAACTTATATTTTAGTGCTTGCTACGAAAACTTATCATTAGATATTCTTTTCTTACTTTACTTCTTCACTTTTCTATAGGCTAACTTTCATCTACAAGCATATCTTGACTAAACGAATACAGATTCGTAATTATTATAATATTACTAACATTTTGGATATTCTAACTTATATTTTAGTGCTTGCTACGAAAACTTATCATTAGATATTCTTTTCTTACTTTACTTCTTCACTTTTCTATAGGCTAACTTTCATCTACAAGCATATCTTGACAAACCGAATATAGATTCGTAATTATTATAATATTACTAACATTTTGGATATTCTAACTTATATTTTAGTGCTTGCTACGAAAACTTATCATTAGATATTCTTTTCTTACTTTACTTCTTCACTTTTCTATAGGCTAACTTTCATCTACAAGCATATCTTGACAAACCGAATATAGATTCGTAATTATTATAATATTACTAACATTTTGGATATTCTAACTTATATTTTAGTGCTTGCTACGAAAACTTATCATTAGATATTCTTTTCTTACTTTACTTCTTCACTTTTCTATAGGCTAACTTTCATCTACAAGCATATCTTGACAAACCGAATATAGATTCGTAATTATTATAATATTACTAACATTTTGGATATTCTAACTTATATTTTAGTGCTTGCTACGAAAACTTATCATTAGATATTCTTTTCTTACTTTACTTCTTCACTTTTCTATAGGCTAACTTTCATCTACAAGCATATCTTGACAAACCGAATATAGATTCGTAATTATTATAATATTACTAACATTTTGGATATTCTAACTTATATTTTAGTGCTTGCTACGAAAACTTATCATTAGATATTCTTTTCTTACTTTACTTCTTCACTTTTCTATAGGCTAACTTTCATCTACAAGCATATCTTGACAAACCGAATATAGATTCGTAATTATTATAATATTACTAACATTTTGGATATTCTAACTTATATTTTAGTGCTTGCTACGAAAACTTATCATTAGATATTCTTTTCTTACTTTACTTCTTCACTTTTCTATAGGCTAACTTTCATCTACAAGCATATCTTGACAAACCGAATATAGATTCGTAATTATTATAATATTACTAACATTTTGGATATTCTAACTTATATTTTAGTGCTTGCTACGAAAACTTATCATTAGATATTCTTTTCTTACTTTACTTCTTCACTTTTCTATAGGCTAACTTTCATCTACAAGCATATCTTGACTAAACGAATACAGATTCGTAATTATTATAATATTACTAACATTTTGGATATTCTAACTTATATTTTAGTGCTTGCTACGAAAACTTATCATTAGATATTCTTTTCTTACTTTACTTCTTCACTTTTCTATAGGCTAACTTTCATCTACAAGCATATCTTGACAAACCGAATATAGATTCGTAATTATTATAATATTACTAACATTTTGGATATTCTAACTTATATTTTAGTGCTTGCTACGAAAACTTATCATTAGATATTCTTTTCTTACTTTACTTCTTCACTTTTCTATAGGCTAACTTTCATCTACAAGCATATCTTGACTAAACGAATACAGATTCGTAATTATTATAATATTACTAACATTTTGGATATTCTAACTTATATTTTAGTGCTTGCTACGAAAACTTATCATTAGATATTCTTTTCTTACTTTACTTCTTCACTTTTCTATAGGCTAACTTTCATCTACAAGCATATCTTGACTAAAACGAATACAGATTCGTAATTATTATAATATTACTAACATTTTGGATATTCTAACTTATATTTTAGTGCTTGCTACGAAAACTTATCATTAGATATTCTTTTCTTACTTTACTTCTTCACTTTTCTATAGGCTAACTTTCATCTACAAGCATATCTTGACAAACCGAATATAGATTCGTAATTATTATAATATTACTAACATTTTGGATATTCTAACTTATATTTTAGTGCTTGCTACGAAAACTTATCATTAGATATTCTTTTCTTACTTTACTTCTTCACTTTTCTATAGGCTAACTTTCATCTACAAGCATATCTTGACTAAACGAATACAGATTCGTAATTATTATAATATTACTAACATTTTGGATATTCTAACTTATATTTTAGTGCTTGCTACGAAAACTTATCATTAGATATTCTTTTCTTACTTTACTTCTTCACTTTTCTATAGGCTAACTTTCATCTACAAGCATATCTTGACAAACCGAATATAGATTCGTAATTATTATAATATTACTAACATTTTGGATATTCTAACTTATATTTTAGTGCTTGCTACGAAAACTTATCATTAGATATTCTTTTCTTACTTTACTTCTTCACTTTTCTATAGGCTAACTTTCATCTACAAGCATATCTTGACAAACCGAATATAGATTCGTAATTATTATAATATTACTAACATTTTGGATATTCTAACTTATATTTTAGTGCTTGCTACGAAAACTTATCATTAGATATTCTTTTCTTACTTTACTTCTTCACTTTTCTATAGGCTAACTTTCATCTACAAGCATATCTTGACAAACCGAATATAGATTCGTAATTATTATAATATTACTAACATTTTGGATATTCTAACTTATATTTTAGTGCTTGCTACGAAAACTTATCATTAGATATTCTTTTCTTACTTTACTTCTTCACTTTTCTATAGGCTAACTTTCATCTACAAGCATATCTTGACAAACCGAATATAGATTCGTAATTATTATAATATTACTAACATTTTGGATATTCTAACTTATATTTTAGTGCTTGCTACGAAAACTTATCATTAGATATTCTTTTCTTACTTTACTTCTTCACTTTTCTATAGGCTAACTTTCATCTACAAGCATATCTTGACAAACCGAATATAGATTCGTAATTATTATAATATTACTAACATTTTGGATATTCTAACTTATATTTTAGTGCTTGCTACGAAAACTTATCATTAGATATTCTTTTCTTACTTTACTTCTTCACTTTTCTATAGGCTAACTTTCATCTACAAGCATATCTTGACTAAACGAATACAGATTCGTAATTATTATAATATTACTAACATTTTGGATATTCTAACTTATATTTTAGTGCTTGCTACGAAAACTTATCATTAGATATTCTTTTCTTACTTTACTTCTTCACTTTTCTATAGGCTAACTTTCATCTACAAGCATATCTTGACAAACCGAATATAGATTCGTAATTATTATAATATTACTAACATTTTGGATATTCTAACTTATATTTTAGTGCTTGCTACGAAAACTTATCATTAGATATTCTTTTCTTACTTTACTTCTTCACTTTTCTATAGGCTAACTTTCATCTACAAGCATATCTTGACAAACCGAATATAGATTCGTAATTATTATAATATTACTAACATTTTGGATATTCTAACTTATATTTTAGTGCTTGCTACGAAAACTTATCATTAGATATTCTTTTCTTACTTTACTTCTTCACTTTTCTATAGGCTAACTTTCATCTACAAGCATATCTTGACAAACCGAATATAGATTCGTAATTATTATAATATTACTAACATTTTGGATATTCTAACTTATATTTTAGTGCTTGCTACGAAAACTTATCATTAGATATTCTTTTCTTACTTTACTTCTTCACTTTTCTATAGGCTAACTTTCATCTACAAGCATATCTTGACAAACCGAATATAGATTCGTAATTATTATAATATTACTAACATTTTGGATATTCTAACTTATATTTTAGTGCTTGCTACGAAAACTTATCATTAGATATTAATGATAAGTTTTCGTAGCAAGCACTAAAATATAAGTTAGAATATCCAAAATGTTAGTAATATTATAATAATTACGAATCTATATTCGGTTTGTCAAGATATGCTTGTAGATGAAAGTTAGCCTATAGAAAGTGAAGAAGTAAAGTAAGAAAAGAATATCTAATGATAAGTTTTCGTAGCAAGCACTAAAATATAAGTTAGAATATCCAAAATGTTAGTAATATTATAATAATTACGAATCTATATTCGGTTTGTCAAGATATGCTTGTAGATGAAAGTTAGCCTATAGAAAAGTGAAGAAGTAAAGTAAGAAAAGAATATCTAATGATAAGTTTTCGTAGCAAGCACTAAAATATAAGTTAGAATATCCAAAATGTTAGTAATATTATAATAATTACGAATCTATATTCGGTTTGTCAAGATATGCTTGTAGATGAAAGTTAGCCTATAGAAAAGTGAAGAAGTAAAGTAAGAAAAGAATATCTAATGATAAGTTTTCGTAGCAAGCACTAAAATATAAGTTAGAATATCCAAAATGTTAGTAATATTATAATAATTACGAATCTATATTCGGTTTGTCAAGATATGCTTGTAGATGAAAGTTAGCCTATAGAAAAGTGAAGAAGTAAAGTAAGAAAAGAATATCTAATGATAAGTTTTCGTAGCAAGCACTAAAATATAAGTTAGAATATCCAAAATGTTAGTAATATTATAATAATTACGAATCTGTATTCGTTTAGTCAAGATATGCTTGTAGATGAAAGTTAGCCTATAGAAAAGTGAAGAAGTAAAGTAAGAAAAGAATATCTAATGATAAGTTTTCGTAGCAAGCACTAAAATATAAGTTAGAATATCCAAAATGTTAGTAATATTATAATAATTACGAATCTATATTCGGTTTGTCAAGATATGCTTGTAGATGAAAGTTAGCCTATAGAAAAGTGAAGAAGTAAAGTAAGAAAAGAATATCTAATGATAAGTTTTCGTAGCAAGCACTAAAATATAAGTTAGAATATCCAAAATGTTAGTAATATTATAATAATTACGAATCTATATTCGGTTTGTCAAGATATGCTTGTAGATGAAAGTTAGCCTATAGAAAAGTGAAGAAGTAAAGTAAGAAAAGAATATCTAATGATAAGTTTTCGTAGCAAGCACTAAAATATAAGTTAGAATATCCAAAATGTTAGTAATATTATAATAATTACGAATCTATATTCGGTTTGTCAAGATATGCTTGTAGATGAAAGTTAGCCTATAGAAAAGTGAAGAAGTAAAGTAAGAAAAGAATATCTAATGATAAGTTTTCGTAGCAAGCACTAAAATATAAGTTAGAATATCCAAAATGTTAGTAATATTATAATAATTACGAATCTATATTCGGTTTGTCAAGATATGCTTGTAGATGAAAGTTAGCCTATAGAAAAGTGAAGAAGTAAAGTAAGAAAAGAATATCTAATGATAAGTTTTCGTAGCAAGCACTAAAATATAAGTTAGAATATCCAAAATGTTAGTAATATTATAATAATTACGAATCTATATTCGGTTTGTCAAGATATGCTTGTAGATGAAAGTTAGCCTATAGAAAAGTGAAGAAGTAAAGTAAGAAAAGAATATCTAATGATAAGTTTTCGTAGCAAGCACTAAAATATAAGTTAGAATATCCAAAATGTTAGTAATATTATAATAATTACGAATCTGTATTCGTTTAGTCAAGATATGCTTGTAGATGAAAGTTAGCCTATAGAAAAGTGAAGAAGTAAAGTAAGAAAAGAATATCTAATGATAAGTTTTCGTAGCAAGCACTAAAATATAAGTTAGAATATCCAAAATGTTAGTAATATTATAATAATTACGAATCTATATTCGGTTTGTCAAGATATGCTTGTAGATGAAAGTTAGCCTATAGAAAAGTGAAGAAGTAAAGTAAGAAAAGAATATCTAATGATAAGTTTTCGTAGCAAGCACTAAAATATAAGTTAGAATATCCAAATGTTAGTAATATTATAATAATTACGAATCTGTATTCGTTTAGTCAAGATATGCTTGTAGATGAAAGTTAGCCTATAGAAAAGTGAAGAAGTAAAGTAAGAAAAGAATATCTAATGATAAGTTTTCGTAGCAAGCACTAAAATATAAGTTAGAATATCCAAAATGTTAGTAATATTATAATAATTACGAATCTGTATTCGTTTAGTCAAGATATGCTTGTAGATGAAAGTTAGCCTATAGAAAAGTGAAGAAGTAAAGTAAGAAAAGAATATCTAATGATAAGTTTTCGTAGCAAGCACTAAAATATAAGTTAGAATATCCAAAATGTTAGTAATATTATAATAATTACGAATCTATATTCGGTTTGTCAAGATATGCTTGTAGATGAAAGTTAGCCTATAGAAAAGTGAAGAAGTAAAGTAAGAAAAGAATATCTAATGATAAGTTTTCGTAGCAAGCACTAAAATATAAGTTAGAATATCCAAAATGTTAGTAATATTATAATAATTACGAATCTGTATTCGTTTAGTCAAGATATGCTTGTAGATGAAAGTTAGCCTATAGAAAAGTGAAGAAGTAAAGTAAGAAAAGAATATCTAATGATAAGTTTTCGTAGCAAGCACTAAAATATAAGTTAGAATATCCAAAATGTTAGTAATATTATAATAATTACGAATCTATATTCGGTTTGTCAAGATATGCTTGTAGATGAAAGTTAGCCTATAGAAAAGTGAAGAAGTAAAGTAAGAAAAGAATATCTAATGATAAGTTTTCGTAGCAAGCACTAAAATATAAGTTAGAATATCCAAAATGTTAGTAATATTATAATAATTACGAATCTATATTCGGTTTGTCAAGATATGCTTGTAGATGAAAGTTAGCCTATAGAAAAGTGAAGAAGTAAAGTAAGAAAAGAATATCTAATGATAAGTTTTCGTAGCAAGCACTAAAATATAAGTTAGAATATCCAAAATGTTAGTAATATTATAATAATTACGAATCTATATTCGGTTTGTCAAGATATGCTTGTAGATGAAAGTTAGCCTATAGAAAAGTGAAGAAGTAAAGTAAGAAAAGAATATCTAATGATAAGTTTTCGTAGCAAGCACTAAAATATAAGTTAGAATATCCAAAATGTTAGTAATATTATAATAATTACGAATCTATATTCGGTTTGTCAAGATATGCTTGTAGATGAAAGTTAGCCTATAGAAAAGTGAAGAAGTAAAGTAAGAAAAGAATATCTAATGATAAGTTTTCGTAGCAAGCACTAAAATATAAGTTAGAATATCCAAAATGTTAGTAATATTATAATAATTACGAATCTATATTCGGTTTGTCAAGATATGCTTGTAGATGAAAGTTAGCCTATAGAAAAGTGAAGAAGTAAAGTAAGAAAAGAATATCTAATGATAAGTTTTCGTAGCAAGCACTAAAATATAAGTTAGAATATCCAAAATGTTAGTAATATTATAATAATTACGAATCTATATTCGGTTTGTCAAGATATGCTTGTAGATGAAAGTTAGCCTATAGAAAAGTGAAGAAGTAAAGTAAGAAAAGAATATCTAATGATAAGTTTTCGTAGCAAGCACTAAAATATAAGTTAGAATATCCAAAATGTTAGTAATATTATAATAATTACGAATCTGTATTCGTTTAGTCAAGATATGCTTGTAGATGAAAGTTAGCCTATAGAAAAGTGAAGAAGTAAAGTAAGAAAAGAATATCTAATGATAAGTTTTCGTAGCAAGCACTAAAATATAAGTTAGAATATCCAAAATGTTAGTAATATTATAATAATTACGAATCTATATTCGGTTTGTCAAGATATGCTTGTAGATGAAAGTTAGCCTATAGAAAAGTGAAGAAGTAAAGTAAGAAAAGAATATCTAATGATAAGTTTTCGTAGCAAGCACTAAAATATAAGTTAGAATATCCAAAATGTTAGTAATATTATAATAATTACGAATCTGTATTCGTTTAGTCAAGATATGCTTGTAGATGAAAGTTAGCCTATAGAAAAGTGAAGAAGTAAAGTAAGAAAAGAATATCTAATGATAAGTTTTCGTAGCAAGCACTAAAATATAAGTTAGAATATCCAAAATGTTAGTAATATTATAATAATTACGAATCTATATTCGGTTTGTCAAGATATGCTTGTAGATGAAAGTTAGCCTATAGAAAAGTGAAGAAGTAAAGTAAGAAAAGAATATCTAATGATAAGTTTTCGTAGCAAGCACTAAAATATAAGTTAGAATATCCAAAATGTTAGTAATATTATAATAATTACGAATCTATATTCGGTTTGTCAAGATATGCTTGTAGATGAAAGTTAGCCTATAGAAAAGTGAAGAAGTAAAGTAAGAAAAGAATATCTAATGATAAGTTTTCGTAGCAAGCACTAAAATATAAGTTAGAATATCCAAAATGTTAGTAATATTATAATAATTACGAATCTATATTCGGTTTGTCAAGATATGCTTGTAGATGAAAGTTAGCCTATAGAAAAGTGAAGAAGTAAAGTAAGAAAAGAATATCTAATGATAAGTTTTCGTAGCAAGCACTAAAATATAAGTTAGAATATCCAAAATGTTAGTAATATTATAATAATTACGAATCTATATTCGGTTTGTCAAGATATGCTTGTAGATGAAAGTTAGCCTATAGAAAAGTGAAGAAGTAAAGTAAGAAAAGAATATCTAATGATAAGTTTTCGTAGCAAGCACTAAAATATAAGTTAGAATATCCAAAATGTTAGTAATATTATAATAATTACGAATCTATATTCGGTTTGTCAAGATATGCTTGTAGATGAAAGTTAGCCTATAGAAAAGTGAAGAAGTAAAGTAAGAAAAGAATATCTAATGATAAGTTTTCGTAGCAAGCACTAAAATATAAGTTAGAATATCCAAAATGTTAGTAATATTATAATAATTACGAATCTATATTCGGTTTGTCAAGATATGCTTGTAGATGAAAGTTAGCCTATAGAAAAGTGAAGAAGTAAAGTAAGAAAAGAATATCTAATGATAAGTTTTCGTAGCAAGCACTAAAATATAAGTTAGAATATCCAAAATGTTAGTAATATTATAATAATTACGAATCTATATTCGGTTTGTCAAGATATGCTTGTAGATGAAAGTTAGCCTATAGAAAAGTGAAGAAGTAAAGTAAGAAAAGAATATCTAATGATAAGTTTTCGTAGCAAGCACTAAATATAAGTTAGAATATCCAAAATGTTAGTAATATTATAATAATTACGAATCTATATTCGGTTTGTCAAGATATGCTTGTAGATGAAAGTTAGCCTATAGAAAAGTGAAGAAGTAAAGTAAGAAAAGAATATCTAATGATAAGTTTTCGTAGCAAGCACTAAATATAAGTTAGAATATCCAAAATGTTAGTAATATTATAATAATTACGAATCTGTATTCGTTTAGTCAAGATATGCTTGTAGATGAAAGTTAGCCTATAGAAAAGTGAAGAAGTAAAGTAAGAAAAGAATATCTAATGATAAGTTTTCGTAGCAAGCACTAAAATATAAGTTAGAATATCCAAAATGTTAGTAATATTATAATAATTACGAATCTATATTCGGTTTGTCAAGATATGCTTGTAGATGAAAGTTAGCCTATAGAAAAGTGAAGAAGTAAAGTAAGAAAAGAATATCTAATGATAAGTTTTCGTAGCAAGCACTAAAATATAAGTTAGAATATCCAAAATGTTAGTAATATTATAATAATTACGAATCTATATTCGGTTTGTCAAGATATGCTTGTAGATGAAAGTTAGCCTATAGAAAAGTGAAGAAGTAAAGTAAGAAAAGAATATCTAATGATAAGTTTTCGTAGCAAGCACTAAAATATAAGTTAGAATATCCAAAATGTTAGTAATATTATAATAATTACGAATCTATATTCGGTTTGTCAAGATATGCTTGTAGATGAAAGTTAGCCTATAGAAAGTGAAGAAGTAAAGTAAGAAAAGAATATCTAATGATAAGTTTTCGTAGCAAGCACTAAAATATAAGTTAGAATATCCAAAATGTTAGTAATATTATAATAATTACGAATCTATATTCGGTTTGTCAAGATATGCTTGTAGATGAAAGTTAGCCTATAGAAAAGTGAAGAAGTAAAGTAAGAAAAGAATATCTAATGATAAGTTTTCGTAGCAAGCACTAAAATATAAGTTAGAATATCCAAAATGTTAGTAATATTATAATAATTACGAATCTGTATTCGTTTAGTCAAGATATGCTTGTAGATGAAAGTTAGCCTATAGAAAAGTGAAGAAGTAAAGTAAGAAAAGAATATCTAATGATAAGTTTTCGTAGCAAGCACTAAAATATAAGTTAGAATATCCAAAATGTTAGTAATATTATAATAATTACGAATCTATATTCGGTTTGTCAAGATATGCTTGTAGATGAAAGTTAGCCTATAGAAAAGTGAAGAAGTAAAGTAAGAAAAGAATATCTAATGATAAGTTTTCGTAGCAAGCACTAAAATATAAGTTAGAATATCCAAAATGTTAGTAATATTATAATAATTACGAATCTATATTCGGTTTGTCAAGATATGCTTGTAGATGAAAGTTAGCCTATAGAAAAGTGAAGAAGTAAAGTAAGAAAAGAATATCTAATGATAAGTTTTCGTAGCAAGCACTAAAATATAAGTTAGAATATCCAAAATGTTAGTAATATTATAATAATTACGAATCTATATTCGGTTTGTCAAGATATGCTTGTAGATGAAAGTTAGCCTATAGAAAAGTGAAGAAGTAAAGTAAGAAAAGAATATCTAATGATAAGTTTTCGTAGCAAGCACTAAAATATAAGTTAGAATATCCAAAATGTTAGTAATATTATAATAATTACGAATCTATATTCGGTTTGTCAAGATATGCTTGTAGATGAAAGTTAGCCTATAGAAAAGTGAAGAAGTAAAGTAAGAAAAGAATATCTAATGATAAGTTTTCGTAGCAAGCACTAAAATATAAGTTAGAATATCCAAAATGTTAGTAATATTATAATAATTACGAATCTATATTCGGTTTGTCAAGATATGCTTGTAGATGAAAGTTAGCCTATAGAAAAGTGAAGAAGTAAAGTAAGAAAAGAATATCTAATGATAAGTTTTCGTAGCAAGCACTAAAATATAAGTTAGAATATCCAAAATGTTAGTAATATTATAATAATTACGAATCTATATTCGGTTTGTCAAGATATGCTTGTAGATGAAAGTTAGCCTATAGAAAAGTGAAGAAGTAAAGTAAGAAAAGAATATCTAATGATAAGTTTTCGTAGCAAGCACTAAAATATAAGTTAGAATATCCAAAATGTTAGTAATATTATAATAATTACGAATCTGTATTCGTTTAGTCAAGATATGCTTGTAGATGAAAGTTAGCCTATAGAAAAGTGAAGAAGTAAAGTAAGAAAAGAATATCTAATGATAAGTTTTCGTAGCAAGCACTAAAATATAAGTTAGAATATCCAAAATGTTAGTAATATTATAATAATTACGAATCTATATTCGGTTTGTCAAGATATGCTTGTAGATGAAAGTTAGCCTATAGAAAAGTGAAGAAGTAAAGTAAGAAAAGAATATCTAATGATAAGTTTTCGTAGCAAGCACTAAAATATAAGTTAGAATATCCAAAATGTTAGTAATATTATAATAATTACGAATCTATATTCGGTTTGTCAAGATATGCTTGTAGATGAAAGTTAGCCTATAGAAAAGTGAAGAAGTAAAGTAAGAAAAGAATATCTAATGATAAGTTTTCGTAGCAAGCACTAAAATATAAGTTAGAATATCCAAAATGTTAGTAATATTATAATAATTACGAATCTATATTCGGTTTGTCAAGATATGCTTGTAGATGAAAGTTAGCCTATTGAAAAGTGAAGAAGTAAAGTAAGAAAAGAATATCTAATGATAAGTTTTCGTAGCAAGCACTAAAATATGAGTTAGAATATCCAAAATGTTAGTAATATTATAATAATTACGAATCTATATTCGGTTTGTCAAGATATGCTTGTAGATGAAAGTTAGCCTATTGAAAAGTGAAGAAGTAAAGTAAGAAAAGAATATCTAATGATAAGTTTTCGTAGCAAGCACTAAAATATGAGTTAGAATATCCAAAATGTTAGTAATATTATAATAATTACGAATCTATATTCGGTTTGTCAAGATATGCTTGTAGATGAAAGTTAGCCTATTGAAAAGTGAAGAAGTAAAGTAAGAAAAGAATATCTAATGATAAGTTTTCGTAGCAAGCACTAAAATATGAGTTAGAATATCCAAAATGTTAGTAATATTATAATAATTACGAATCTATATTCGGTTTGTCAAGATATGCTTGTAGATGAAAGTTAGCCTATTGAAAAGTGAAGAAGTAAAGTAAGAAAAGAATATCTAATGATAAGTTTTCGTAGCAAGCACTAAAATATGAGTTAGAATATCCAAAATGTTAGTAATATTATAATAATTACGAATCTATATTCGGTTTGTCAAGATATGCTTGTAGATGAAAGTTAGCCTATTGAAAAGTGAAGAAGTAAAGTAAGAAAAGAATATCTAATGATAAGTTTTCGTAGCAAGCACTAAAATATGAGTTAGAATATCCAAAATGTTAGTAATATTATAATAATTACGAATCTATATTCGGTTTGTCAAGATATGCTTGTAGATGAAAGTTAGCCTATTGAAAAGTGAAGAAGTAAAGTAAGAAAAGAATATCTAATGATAAGTTTTCGTAGCAAGCACTAAAATATGAGTTAGAATATCCAAAATGTTAGTAATATTATAATAATTACGAATCTATATTCGGTTTGTCAAGATATGCTTGTAGATGAAAGTTAGCCTATTGAAAAGTGAAGAAGTAAAGTAAGAAAAGAATATCTAATGATAAGTTTTCGTAGCAAGCACTAAAATATGAGTTAGAATATCCAAAATGTTAGTAATATTATAATAATTACGAATCTATATTCGGTTTGTCAAGATATGCTTGTAGATGAAAGTTAGCCTATTGAAAAGTGAAGAAGTAAAGTAAGAAAAGAATATCTAATGATAAGTTTTCGTAGCAAGCACTAAAATATGAGTTAGAATATCCAAAATGTTAGTAATATTATAATAATTACGAATCTATATTCGGTTTGTCAAGATATGCTTGTAGATGAAAGTTAGCCTATTGAAAAGTGAAGAAGTAAAGTAAGAAAAGAATATCTAATGATAAGTTTTCGTAGCAAGCACTAAAATATGAGTTAGAATATCCAAAATGTTAGTAATATTATAATAATTACGAATCTATATTCGGTTTGTCAAGATATGCTTGTAGATGAAAGTTAGCCTATTGAAAAGTGAAGAAGTAAAGTAAGAAAAGAATATCTAATGATAAGTTTTCGTAGCAAGCACTAAAATATGAGTTAGAATATCCAAAATGTTAGTAATATTATAATAATTACGAATCTATATTCGGTTTGTCAAGATATGCTTGTAGATGAAAGTTAGCCTATTGAAAAGTGAAGAAGTAAAGTAAGAAAAGAATATCTAATGATAAGTTTTCGTAGCAAGCACTAAAATATGAGTTAGAATATCCAAAATGTTAGTAATATTATAATAATTACGAATCTATATTCGGTTTGTCAAGATATGCTTGTAGATGAAAGTTAGCCTATTGAAAAGTGAAGAAGTAAAGTAAGAAAAGAATATCTAATGATAAGTTTTCGTAGCAAGCACTAAAATATGAGTTAGAATATCCAAAATGTTAGTAATATTATAATAATTACGAATCTATATTCGGTTTGTCAAGATATGCTTGTAGATGAAAGTTAGCCTATTGAAAAGTGAAGAAGTAAAGTAAGAAAAGAATATCTAATGATAAGTTTTCGTAGCAAGCACTAAAATATGAGTTAGAATATCCAAAATGTTAGTAATATTATAATAATTACGAATCTATATTCGGTTTGTCAAGATATGCTTGTAGATGAAAGTTAGCCTATTGAAAAGTGAAGAAGTAAAGTAAGAAAAGAATATCTAATGATAAGTTTTCGTAGCAAGCACTAAAATATGAGTTAGAATATCCAAAATGTTAGTAATATTATAATAATTACGAATCTATATTCGGTTTGTCAAGATATGCTTGTAGATGAAAGTTAGCCTATTGAAAAGTGAAGAAGTAAAGTAAGAAAAGAATATCTAATGATAAGTTTTCGTAGCAAGCACTAAAATATGAGTTAGAATATCCAAAATGTTAGTAATATTATAATAATTACGAATCTATATTCGGTTTGTCAAGATATGCTTGTAGATGAAAGTTAGCCTATTGAAAAGTGAAGAAGTAAAGTAAGAAAAGAATATCTAATGATAAGTTTTCGTAGCAAGCACTAAAATATGAGTTAGAATATCCAAAATGTTAGTAATATTATAATAATTACGAATCTATATTCGGTTTGTCAAGATATGCTTGTAGATGAAAGTTAGCCTATTGAAAAGTGAAGAAGTAAAGTAAGAAAAGAATATCTAATGATAAGTTTTCGTAGCAAGCACTAAAATATGAGTTAGAATATCCAAAATGTTAGTAATATTATAATAATTACGAATCTATATTCGGTTTGTCAAGATATGCTTGTAGATGAAAGTTAGCCTATTGAAAAGTGAAGAAGTAAAGTAAGAAAAGAATATCTAATGATAAGTTTTCGTAGCAAGCACTAAAATATGAGTTAGAATATCCAAAATGTTAGTAATATTATAATAATTACGAATCTATATTCGGTTTGTCAAGATATGCTTGTAGATGAAAGTTAGCCTATTGAAAAGTGAAGAAGTAAAGTAAGAAAAGAATATCTAATGATAAGTTTTCGTAGCAAGCACTAAAATATGAGTTAGAATATCCAAAATGTTAGTAATATTATAATAATTACGAATCTATATTCGGTTTGTCAAGATATGCTTGTAGATGAAAGTTAGCCTATTGAAAAGTGAAGAAGTAAAGTAAGAAAAGAATATCTAATGATAAGTTTTCGTAGCAAGCACTAAAATATGAGTTAGAATATCCAAAATGTTAGTAATATTATAATAATTACGAATCTATATTCGGTTTGTCAAGATATGCTTGTAGATGAAAGTTAGCCTATTGAAAAGTGAAGAAGTAAAGTAAGAAAAGAATATCTAATGATAAGTTTTCGTAGCAAGCACTAAAATATGAGTTAGAATATCCAAAATGTTAGTAATATTATAATAATTACGAATCTATATTCGGTTTGTCAAGATATGCTTGTAGATGAAAGTTAGCCTATTGAAAAGTGAAGAAGTAAAGTAAGAAAAGAATATCTAATGATAAGTTTTCGTAGCAAGCACTAAAATATGAGTTAGAATATCCAAAATGTTAGTAATATTATAATAATTACGAATCTATATTCGGTTTGTCAAGATATGCTTGTAGATGAAAGTTAGCCTATTGAAAAGTGAAGAAGTAAAGTAAGAAAAGAATATCTAATGATAAGTTTTCGTAGCAAGCACTAAAATATGAGTTAGAATATCCAAAATGTTAGTAATATTATAATAATTACGAATCTATATTCGGTTTGTCAAGATATGCTTGTAGATGAAAGTTAGCCTATTGAAAAGTGAAGAAGTAAAGTAAGAAAAGAATATCTAATGATAAGTTTTCGTAGCAAGCACTAAAATATGAGTTAGAATATCCAAAATGTTAGTAATATTATAATAATTACGAATCTATATTCGGTTAGTCAAGATATGCTTGTAGATGAAAGTTAGCCTATTGAAAAGTGAAGAAGTAAAGTAAGAAAAGAATATCTAATGATAAGTTTTAGTAGCAAGCACTAAAATATGAGTTAGAATATCCAAAATGTTAGTAATATTATAATAATTACGAATCTATATTCGGTTTGTCAAGATATGCTTGTAGATGAAAGTTAGCCTATTGAAAAGTGAAGAAGTAAAGTAAGAAAAGAATATCTAATGATAAGTTTTCGTAGCAAGCACTAAAATATGAGTTAGAATATCCAAAATGTTAGTAATATTATAATAATTACGAATCTATATTCGGTTTGTCAAGATATGCTTGTAGATGAAAGTTAGCCTATTGAAAAGTGAAGAAGTAAAGTAAGAAAAGAATATCTAATGATAAGTTTTCGTAGCAAGCACTAAAATATGAGTTAGAATATCCAAAATGTTAGTAATATTATAATAATTACGAATCTATATTCGGTTTGTCAAGATATGCTTGTAGATGAAAGTTAGCCTATTGAAAAGTGAAGAAGTAAAGTAAGAAAAGAATATCTAATGATAAGTTTTCGTAGCAAGCACTAAAATATGAGTTAGAATATCCAAAATGTTAGTAATATTATAATAATTACGAATCTATATTCGGTTTGTCAAGATATGCTTGTAGATGAAAGTTAGCCTATTGAAAAGTGAAGAAGTAAAGTAAGAAAAGAATATCTAATGATAAGTTTTCGTAGCAAGCACTAAAATATGAGTTAGAATATCCAAAATGTTAGTAATATTATAATAATTACGAATCTATATTCGGTTTGTCAAGATATGCTTGTAGATGAAAGTTAGCCTATTGAAAAGTGAAGAAGTAAAGTAAGAAAAGAATATCTAATGATAAGTTTTCGTAGCAAGCACTAAAATATGAGTTAGAATATCCAAAATGTTAGTAATATTATAATAATTACGAATCTATATTCGGTTTGTCAAGATATGCTTGTAGATGAAAGTTAGCCTATTGAAAAGTGAAGAAGTAAAGTAAGAAAAGAATATCTAATGATAAGTTTTCGTAGCAAGCACTAAAATATGAGTTAGAATATCCAAAATGTTAGTAATATTATAATAATTACGAATCTATATTCGGTTTGTCAAGATATGCTTGTAGATGAAAGTTAGCCTATTGAAAAGTGAAGAAGTAAAGTAAGAAAAGAATATCTAATGATAAGTTTTAGTAGCAAGCACTAAAATATGAGTTAGAATATCCAAAATGTTAGTAATATTATAATAATTACGAATCTATATTCGGTTTGTCAAGATATGCTTGTAGATGAAAGTTAGCCTATTGAAAAGTGAAGAAGTAAAGTAAGAAAAGAATATCTAATGATAAGTTTTCGTAGCAAGCACTAAAATATGAGTTAGAATATCCAAAATGTTAGTAATATTATAATAATTACGAATCTATATTCGGTTTGTCAAGATATGCTTGTAGATGAAAGTTAGCCTATTGAAAAGTGAAGAAGTAAAGTAAGAAAAGAATATCTAATGATAAGTTTTCGTAGCAAGCACTAAAATATGAGTTAGAATATCCAAAATTATAGTAATATTATAATAATTACGAATCTATATTCGGTTTGTCAAGATATGCTTGTAGATGAAAGTTAGCCTATTGAAAAGTGAAGAAGTAAAGTAAGAAAAGAATATCTAATGATAAGTTTTCGTAGCAAGCACTAAAATATGAGTTAGAATATCCAAAATGTTAGTAATATTATAATAATTACGAATCTATATTCGGTTTGTCAAGATATGCTTGTAGATGAAAGTTAGCCTATTGAAAAGTGAAGAAGTAAAGTAAGAAAAGAATATCTAATGATAAGTTTTCGTAGCAAGCACTAAAATATGAGTTAGAATATCCAAAATGTTAGTAATATTATAATAATTACGAATCTATATTCGGTTTGTCAAGATATGCTTGTAGATGAAAGTTAGCCTATTGAAAAGTGAAGAAGTAAAGTAAGAAAGAATATCTAATGATAAGTTTTCGTAGCAAGCACTAAAATATGAGTTAGAATATCCAAAATGTTAGTAATATTATAATAATTACGAATCTATATTCGGTTTGTCAAGATATGCTTGTAGATGAAAGTTAGCCTATTGAAAAGTGAAGAAGTAAAGTAAGAAAAGAATATCTAATGATAAGTTTTCGTAGCAAGCACTAAAATATGAGTTAGAATATCCAAAATGTTAGTAATATTATAATAATTACGAATCTATATTCGGTTTGTCAAGATATGCTTGTAGATGAAAGTTAGCCTATTGAAAAGTGAAGAAGTAAAGTAAGAAAAGAATATCTAATGATAAGTTTTCGTAGCAAGCACTAAAATATGAGTTAGAATATCCAAAATGTTAGTAATATTATAATAATTACGAATCTATATTCGGTTTGTCAAGATATGCTTGTAGATGAAAGTTAGGCCTATTGAAAAGTGAAGAAGTAAAGTAAGAAAAGAATATCTAATGATAAGTTTTCGTAGCAAGCACTAAAATATGAGTTAGAATATCCAAAATGTTAGTAATATTATAATAATTACGAATCTATATTCGGTTTGTCAAGATATGCTTGTAGATGAAAGTTAGCCTATTGAAAAGTGAAGAAGTAAAGTAAGAAAAGAATATCTAATGATAAGTTTTCGTAGCAAGCACTAAAATATGAGTTAGAATATCCAAAATGTTAGTAATATTATAATAATTACGAATCTATATTCGGTTTGTCAAGATATGCTTGTAGATGAAAGTTAGCCTATTGAAAAGTGAAGAAGTAAAGTAAGAAAAGAATATCTAATGATAAGTTTTCGTAGCAAGCACTAAAATATGAGTTAGAATATCCAAAATGTTAGTAATATTATAATAATTACGAATCTATATTCGGTTAGTCAAGATATGCTTGTAGATGAAAGTTAGCCTATTGAAAAGTGAAGAAGTAAAGTAAGAAAAGAATATCTAATGATAAGTTTTCGTAGCAAGCACTAAAATATGAGTTAGAATATCCAAAATGTTAGTAATATTATAATAATTACGAATCTATATTCGGTTTGTCAAGATATGCTTGTAGATGAAAGTTAGCCCTATTGAAAAGTGAAGAAGTAAAGTAAGAAAAGAATATCTAATGATAAGTTTTCGTAGCAAGCACTAAAATATGAGTTAGAATATCCAAAATGTTAGTAATATTATAATAATTACGAATCTATATTCGGTTTGTCAAGATATGCTTGTAGATGAAAGTTAGCCTATTGAAAAGTGAAGAAGTAAAGTAAGAAAAGAATATCTAATGATAAGTTTTCGTAGCAAGCACTAAAATATGAGTTAGAATATCCAAAATGTTAGTAATATTATAATAATTACGAATCTATATTCGGTTTGTCAAGATATGCTTGTAGATGAAAGTTAGCCTATTGAAAAGTGAAGAAGTAAAGTAAGAAAAGAATATCTAATGATAAGTTTTCGTAGCAAGCACTAAAATATGAGTTAGAATATCCAAAATGTTAGTAATATTATAATAATTACGAATCTATATTCGGTTTGTCAAGATATGCTTGTAGATGAAAGTTAGCCTATTGAAAAGTGAAGAAGTAAAGTAAGAAAAGAATATCTAATGATAAGTTTTCGTAGCAAGCACTAAAATATGAGTTAGAATATCCAAAATGTTAGTAATATTATAATAATTACGAATCTATATTCGGTTTGTCAAGATATGCTTGTAGATGAAAGTTAGCCTATTGAAAAGTGAAGAAGTAAAGTAAGAAAAGAATATCTAATGATAAGTTTTCGTAGCAAGCACTAAAATATGAGTTAGAATATCCAAAATGTTAGTAATATTATAATAATTACGAATCTATATTCGGTTTGTCAAGATATGCTTGTAGATGAAAGTTAGCCTATTGAAAAGTGAAGAAGTAAAGTAAGAAAAGAATATCTAATGATAAGTTTTCGTAGCAAGCACTAAAATATGAGTTAGAATATCCAAAATGTTAGTAATATTATAATAATTACGAATCTATATTCGGTTAGTCAAGATATGCTTGTAGATGAAAGTTAGCCTATTGAAAAGTGAAGAAGTAAAGTAAGAAAAGAATATCTAATGATAAGTTTTAGTAGCAAGCACTAAAATATGAGTTAGAATATCCAAAATGTTAGTAATATTATAATAATTACGAATCTATATTCGGTTAGTCAAGATATGCTTGTAGATGAAAGTTAGCCTATTGAAAAGTGAAGAAGTAAAGTAAGAAAAGAATATCTAATGATAAGTTTTAGTAGCAAGCACTAAAATATGAGTTAGAATATCCAAAATGTTAGTAATATTATAATAATTACGAATCTATATTCGGTTTGTCAAGATATGCTTGTAGATGAAAGTTAGCCTATTGAAAAGTGAAGAAGTAAAGTAAGAAAAGAATATCTAATGATAAGTTTTCGTAGCAAGCACTAAAATATGAGTTAGAATATCCAAAATGTTAGTAATATTATAATAATTACGAATCTATATTCGGTTTGTCAAGATATGCTTGTAGATGAAAGTTAGCCTATTGAAAAGTGAAGAAGTAAAGTAAGAAAAGAATATCTAATGATAAGTTTTCGTAGCAAGCACTAAAATATGAGTTAGAATATCCAAAATGTTAGTAATATTATAATAATTACGAATCTATATTCGGTTTGTCAAGATATGCTTGTAGATGAAAGTTAGCCTATTGAAAAGTGAAGAAGTAAAGTAAGAAAAGAATATCTAATGATAAGTTTTCGTAGCAAGCACTAAAATATGAGTTAGAATATCCAAAATGTTAGTAATATTATAATAATTACGAATCTATATTCGGTTTGTCAAGATATGCTTGTAGATGAAAGTTAGCCTATTGAAAAGTGAAGAAGTAAAGTAAGAAAAGAATATCTAATGATAAGTTTTCGTAGCAAGCACTAAAATATGAGTTAGAATATCCAAAATGTTAGTAATATTATAATAATTACGAATCTATATTCGGTTAGTCAAGATATGCTTGTAGATGAAAGTTAGCCTATTGAAAAGTGAAGAAGTAAAGTAAGAAAAGAATATCTAATGATAAGTTTTAGTAGCAAGCACTAAAATATGAGTTAGAATATCCAAAATGTTAGTAATATTATAATAATTACGAATCTATATTCGGTTTGTCAAGATATGCTTGTAGATGAAAGTTAGCCTATTGAAAAGTGAAGAAGTAAAGTAAGAAAAGAATATCTAATGATAAGTTTTCGTAGCAAGCACTAAAATATGAGTTAGAATATCCAAAATGTTAGTAATATTATAATAATTACGAATCTATATTCGGTTTGTCAAGATATGCTTGTAGATGAAAGTTAGCCTATTGAAAAGTGAAGAAGTAAAGTAAGAAAAGAATATCTAATGATAAGTTTTCGTAGCAAGCACTAAAATATGAGTTAGAATATCCAAAATGTTAGTAATATTATAATAATTACGAATCTATATTCGGTTTGTCAAGATATGCTTGTAGATGAAAGTTAGCCTATTGAAAAGTGAAGAAGTAAAGTAAGAAAAGAATATCTAATGATAAGTTTTCGTAGCAAGCACTAAAATATGAGTTAGAATATCCAAAATGTTAGTAATATTATAATAATTACGAATCTATATTCGGTTTGTCAAGATATGCTTGTAGATGAAAGTTAGCCTATTGAAAAGTGAAGAAGTAAAGTAAGAAAAGAATATCTAATGATAAGTTTTCGTAGCAAGCACTAAAATATGAGTTAGAATATCCAAAATGTTAGTAATATTATAATAATTACGAATCTATATTCGGTTTGTCAAGATATGCTTGTAGATGAAAGTTAGCCTATTGAAAAGTGAAGAAGTAAAGTAAGAAAAGAATATCTAATGATAAGTTTTCGTAGCAAGCACTAAAATATGAGTTAGAATATCCAAAATGTTAGTAATATTATAATAATTACGAATCTATATTCGGTTAGTCAAGATATGCTTGTAGATGAAAGTTAGCCTATTGAAAAGTGAAGAAGTAAAGTAAGAAAAGAATATCTAATGATAAGTTTTAGTAGCAAGAACTAAAATATGAGTTAGAATATCCAAAATGTTAGTAATATTATAATAATTACGAATCTATATTCGGTTTGTCAAGATATGCTTGTAGATGAAAGTTATTTTATAGAAAAGTGAAGAAGTAAAGTAAGAAAAGAAGATAGAATTTCAGTTTTAAGGAGTATGTTTTGAGAAGTAGTAAGTATTTAGAAAAGTGAAGAAGTAAAGTAAGAAAAGAATATCTAATGATAAGTTTTCGTAGCAAGCACTAAAATATAAGATAGAATATCCAAAATGTTAATAATAATATAATAATTACGAATCTGTATTCGGTTTGTCAAGATATGCTTGTAGATGAAAGTTATTTTATAGAAAAGTGAAGAAGTAAAGTAAGAAAAGAAGATAGAATTTCAGTTTTAAGGAGTATGTTTTGAGAAGTAGTAAGTATTTAGAAAAGTGAAGAAGTAAAGTAAGAAAAGAATATCTAATGATAAGTTTTCGTAGCAAGCACTAAAATATAAGATAGAATATCCAAAATGTTAATAATAATATAATAATTACGAATCTGTATTCGGTTTGTCAAGATATGCTTGTAGATGAAAGTTATTTTATAGAAAAGTGAAGAAGTAAAGTAAGAAAAGAAGATAGAATTTCAGTTTTAAGGAGTATGTTTTGAGAAGTAGTAAGTATTTAGAAAAGTGAAGAAGTAAAGTAAGAAAAGAATATCTAATGATAAGTTTTCGTAGCAAGCACTAAAATATAAGATAGAATATCCAAAATGTTAATAATAATATAATAATTACGAATCTGTATTCGGTTTGTCAAGATATGCTTGTAGATGAAAGTTATTTTATAGAAAAGTGAAGAAGTAAAGTAAGAAAAGAAGATAGAATTTCAGTTTTAAGGAGTATGTTTGAGAAGTAGTAAGTATTTAGAAAAGTGAAGAAGTAAAGTAAGAAAAGAATATCTAATGATAAGTTTTCGTAGCAAGCACTAAAATATAAGATAGAATATCCAAAATGTTAATAATAATATAATAATTACGAATCTGTATTCGGTTTGTCAAGATATGCTTGTAGATGAAAGTTATTTTATAGAAAAGTGAAGAAGTAAAGTAAGAAAAGAAGATAGAATTTCAGTTTTAAGGAGTATGTTTTGAGAAGTAGTAAGTATTTAGAAAAGTGAAGAAGTAAAGTAAGAAAAGAATATCTAATGATAAGTTTTCGTAGCAAGCACTAAAATATAAGATAGAATATCCAAAATGTTAATAATAATATAATAATTACGAATCTGTATTCGGTTTGTCAAGATATGCTTGTAGATGAAAGTTATTTTATAGAAAAGTGAAGAAGTAAAGTAAGAAAAGAAGATAGAATTTCAGTTTTAAGGAGTATGTTTTGAGAAGTAGTAAGTATTTAGAAAAGTGAAGAAGTAAAGTAAGAAAAGAATATCTAATGATAAGTTTTCGTAGCAAGCACTAAAATATAAGATAGAATATCCAAAATGTTAATAATAATATAATAATTACGAATCTGTATTCGGTTTGTCAAGATATGCTCGTAGATGAAAGTTATTTTATAGAAAAGTGAAGAAGTAAAGTAAGAAAAGAAGATAGAATTTCAGTTTTAAGGAGTATGTTTTGAGAAGTAGTAAGTATTTAGAAAAGTGAAGAAGTAAAGTAAGAAAAGAATATCTAATGATAAGTTTTCGTAGCAAGCACTAAAATATAAGATAGAATATCCAAAATGTTAATAATAATATAATAATTACGAATCTGTATTCGGTTTGTCAAGATATGCTTGTAGATGAAAGTTATTTTATAGAAAAGTGAAGAAGTAAAGTAAGAAAAGAAGATAGAATTTCAGTTTTAAGGAGTATGTTTTGAGAAGTAGTAAGTATTTAGAAAAGTGAAGAAGTAAAGTAAGAAAAGAATATCTAATGATAAGTTTTCGTAGCAAGCACTAAAATATAAGATAGAATATCCAAAATGTTAATAATAATATAATAATTACGAATCTGTATTCGGTTTGTCAAGATATGCTTGTAGATGAAAGTTATTTTATAGAAAAGTGAAGAAGTAAAGTAAGAAAAGAAGATAGAATTTCAGTTTTAAGGAGTATGTTTTGAGAAGTAGTAAGTATTTAGAAAAGTGAAGAAGTAAAGTAAGAAAAGAATATCTAATGATAAGTTTTCGTAGCAAGCACTAAAATATAAGATAGAATATCCAAAATGTTAATAATAATATAATAATTACGAATCTGTATTCGGTTTGTCAAGATATGCTTGTAGATGAAAGTTATTTTATAGAAAAGTGAAGAAGTAAAGTAAGAAAAGAAGATAGAATTTCAGTTTTAAGGAGTATGTTTTGAGAAGTAGTAAGTATTTAGAAAAGTGAAGAAGTAAAGTAAGAAAAGAATATCTAATGATAAGTTTTCGTAGCAAGCACTAAAATATAAGATAGAATATCCAAAATGTTAATAATAATATAATAATTACGAATCTGTATTCGGTTTGTCAAGATATGCTTGTAGATGAAAGTTATTTTATAGAAAAGTGAAGAAGTAAAGTAAGAAAAGAAGATAGAATTTCAGTTTTAAGGAGTATGTTTTGAGAAGTAGTAAGTATTTAGAAAAGTGAAGAAGTAAAGTAAGAAAAGAATATCTAATGATAAGTTTTCGTAGCAAGCACTAAAATATAAGATAGAATATCCAAAATGTTAATAATAATATAATAATTACGAATCTGTATTCGGTTTGTCAAGATATGCTCGTAGATGAAAGTTATTTTATAGAAAAGTGAAGAAGTAAAGTAAGAAAAGAAGATAGAATTTCAGTTTTAAGGAGTATGTTTGAGAAGTAGTAAGTATTTAGAAAAGTGAAGAAGTAAAGTAAGAAAAGAATATCTAATGATAAGTTTTCGTAGCAAGCACTAAATATAAGATAGAATATCCAAAATGTTAATAATAATATAATAATTACGAATCTGTATTCGGTTTGTCAAGATATGCTTGTAGATGAAAGTTATTTTATAGAAAAGTGAAGAAGTAAAGTAAGAAAAGAAGATAGAATTTCAGTTTTAAGGAGTATGTTTTGAGAAGTAGTAAGTATTTAGAAAAGTGAAGAAGTAAAGTAAGAAAAGAATATCTAATGATAAGTTTTCGTAGCAAGCACTAAAATATAAGATAGAATATCCAAAATGTTAATAATAATATAATAATTACGAATCTGTATTCGGTTTGTCAAGATATGCTCGTAGATGAAAGTTATTTTATAGAAAAGTGAAGAAGTAAAGTAAGAAAAGAAGATAGAATTTCAGTTTTAAGGAGTATGTTTTGAGAAGTAGTAAGTATTTAGAAAAGTGAAGAAGTAAAGTAAGAAAAGAATATCTAATGATAAGTTTTCGTAGCAAGCACTAAAATATAAGATAGAATATCCAAAATGTTAATAATAATATAATAATTACGAATCTGTATTCGGTTTGTCAAGATATGCTTGTAGATGAAAGTTATTTTATAGAAAAGTGAAGAAGTAAAGTAAGAAAAGAAGATAGAATTTCAGTTTTAAGGAGTATGTTTTGAGAAGTAGTAAGTATTTAGAAAAGTGAAGAAGTAAAGTAAGAAAAGAATATCTAATGATAAGTTTTCGTAGCAAGCACTAAAATATAAGATAGAATATCCAAAATGTTAATAATAATATAATAATTACGAATCTGTATTCGGTTTGTCAAGATATGCTTGTAGATGAAAGTTATTTTATAGAAAAGTGAAGAAGTAAAGTAAGAAAAGAAGATAGAATTTCAGTTTTAAGGAGTATGTTTTGAGAAGTAGTAAGTATTTAGAAAAGTGAAGAAGTAAAGTAAGAAAAGAATATCTAATGATAAGTTTTCGTAGCAAGCACTAAAATATAAGATAGAATATCCAAAATGTTAATAATAATATAATAATTACGAATCTGTATTCGGTTTGTCAAGATATGCTTGTAGATGAAAGTTATTTTATAGAAAAGTGAAGAAGTAAAGTAAGAAAAGAAGATAGAATTTCAGTTTTAAGGAGTATGTTTTGAGAAGTAGTAAGTATTTAGAAAAGTGAAGAAGTAAAGTAAGAAAAGAATATCTAATGATAAGTTTTCGTAGCAAGCACTAAAATATAAGATAGAATATCCAAAATGTTAATAATAATATAATAATTACGAATCTGTATTCGGTTTGTCAAGATATGCTTGTAGATGAAAGTTATTTTATAGAAAAGTGAAGAAGTAAAGTAAGAAAAGAAGATAGAATTTCAGTTTTAAGGAGTATGTTTTGAGAAGTAGTAAGTATTTAGAAAAGTGAAGAAGTAAAGTAAGAAAAGAATATCTAATGATAAGTTTTCGTAGCAAGCACTAAAATATAAGATAGAATATCCAAAATGTTAATAATAATATAATAATTACGAATCTGTATTCGGTTTGTCAAGATATGCTCGTAGATGAAAGTTATTTTATAGAAAAGTGAAGAAGTAAAGTAAGAAAAGAAGATAGAATTTCAGTTTTAAGGAGTATGTTTTGAGAAGTAGTAAGTATTTAGAAAAGTGAAGAAGTAAGTAAGAAAAGAATATCTAATGATAAGTTTTCGTAGCAAGCACTAAAATATAAGATAGAATATCCAAAATGTTAATAATAATATAATAATTACGAATCTGTATTCGGTTTGTCAAGATATGCTTGTAGATGAAAGTTATTTTATAGAAAAGTGAAGAAGTAAAGTAAGAAAAGAAGATAGAATTTCAGTTTTAAGGAGTATGTTTTGAGAAGTAGTAAGTATTTAGAAAAGTGAAGAAGTAAAGTAAGAAAAGAATATCTAATGATAAGTTTTCGTAGCAAGCACTAAAATATAAGATAGAATATCCAAAATGTTAATAATAATATAATAATTACGAATCTGTATTCGGTTTGTCAAGATATGCTCGTAGATGAAAGTTATTTTATAGAAAAGTGAAGAAGTAAAGTAAGAAAAGAAGATAGAATTTCAGTTTTAAGGAGTATGTTTTGAGAAGTAGTAAGTATTTAGAAAAGTGAAGAAGTAAAGTAAGAAAAGAATATCTAATGATAAGTTTTCGTAGCAAGCACTAAAATATAAGATAGAATATCCAAAATGTTAATAATAATATAATAATTACGAATCTGTATTCGGTTTGTCAAGATATGCTTGTAGATGAAAGTTATTTTATAGAAAAGTGAAGAAGTAAAGTAAGAAAAGAAGATAGAATTTCAGTTTTAAGGAGTATGTTTTGAGAAGTAGTAAGTATTAGAAAAGTGAAGAAGTAAAGTAAGAAAAGAATATCTAATGATAAGTTTTCGTAGCAAGCACTAAAATATAAGATAGAATATCCAAAATGTTAATAATAATATAATAATTACGAATCTGTATTCGGTTTGTCAAGATATGCTCGTAGATGAAAGTTAGCCTATAGAAAAGTGAAGAAGTAAAGTAAGAAAAGAAGATAGAATTTCAGTTTTAAGGAGTATGTTTTGAGAAGTAGTAAGTATTTAGAAAAGTGAAGAAGTAAAGTAAGAAAAGAATATCTAATGATAAGTTTTCGTAGCAAGCACTAAAATATAAGATAGAATATCCAAAATGTTAATAATAATATAATAATTACGAATCTGTATTCGGTTTGTCAAGATATGCTCGTAGATGAAAGTTATTTTATAGAAAAGTGAAGAAGTAAAGTAAGAAAAGAAGATAGAATTTCAGTTTTAAGGAGTATGTTTTGAGAAGTAGTAAGTATTTAGAAAAGTGAAGAAGTAAAGTAAGAAAAGAATATCTAATGATAAGTTTTCGTAGCAAGCACTAAAATATAAGATAGAATATCCAAAATGTTAATAATAATATAATAATTACGAATCTGTATTCGGTTTGTCAAGATATGCTTGTAGATGAAAGTTATTTTATAGAAAAGTGAAGAAGTAAAGTAAGAAAAGAAGATAGAATTTCAGTTTTAAGGAGTATGTTTTGAGAAGTAGTAAGTATTTAGAAAAGTGAAGAAGTAAAGTAAGAAAAGAATATCTAATGATAAGTTTTCGTAGCAAGCACTAAAATATAAGATAGAATATCCAAAATGTTAATAATAATATAATAATTACGAATCTGTATTCGGTTTGTCAAGATATGCTTGTAGATGAAAGTTATTTTATAGAAAAGTGAAGAAGTAAAGTAAGAAAAGAAGATAGAATTTCAGTTTTAAGGAGTATGTTTTGAGAAGTAGTAAGTATTTAGAAAAGTGAAGAAGTAAAGTAAGAAAAGAATATCTAATGATAAGTTTTCGTAGCAAGCACTAAAATATAAGATAGAATATCCAAAATGTTAATAATAATATAATAATTACGAATCTGTATTCGGTTTGTCAAGATATGCTCGTAGATGAAAGTTATTTTATAGAAAAGTGAAGAAGTAAAGTAAGAAAAGAAGATAGAATTTCAGTTTTAAGGAGTATGTTTTGAGAAGTAGTAAGTATTTAGAAAAGTGAAGAAGTAAAGTAAGAAAAGAATATCTAATGATAAGTTTTCGTAGCAAGCACTAAAATATAAGATAGAATATCCAAAATGTTAATAATAATATAATAATTACGAATCTGTATTCGGTTTGTCAAGATATGCTTGTAGATGAAAGTTATTTTATAGAAAAGTGAAGAAGTAAAGTAAGAAAAGAAGATAGAATTTCAGTTTTAAGGAGTATGTTTTGAGAAGTAGTAAGTATTTAGAAAAGTGAAGAAGTAAAGTAAGGAAAGAATATCTAATGATAAGTTTTCGTAGCAAGCACTAAAATATAAGATAGAATATCCAAAATGTTAATAATAATATAATAATTACGAATCTGTATTCGGTTTGTCAAGATATGCTCGTAGATGAAAGTTAGCCTATAGAAAGTGAAGAAGTAAAGTAAGAAAAGAAGATAGAATTTCAGTTTTAAGGAGTATGTTTTGAGAAGTAGTAAGTATTTAGAAAGTGAAGAAGTAAAGTAAGAAAAGAATATCTAATGATAAGTTTTCGTAGCAAGCACTAAAATATAAGATAGAATATCCAAAATGTTAATAATAATATAATAATTACGAATCTGTATTCGGTTTGTCAAGATATGCTCGTAGATGAAAGTTAGCCTATAGAAAAGTGAAGAAGTAAAGTAAGAAAAGAAGATAGAATTTCAGTTTTAAGGAGTATGTTTTGAGAAGTAGTAAGTATTTAGAAAAGTGAAGAAGTAAAGTAGAAAAGAATATCTAATGATAAGTTTTCGTAGCAAGCACTAAAATATAAGATAGAATATCCAAAATGTTAATAATAATATAATAATTACGAATCTGTATTCGGTTTGTCAAGATATGCTTGTAGATGAAAGTTATTTTATAGAAAAGTGACGAAGTAAAGTAAGAAAAGAAGATAGAATTTCAGTTTTAAGGAGTATGTTTTGAGAAGTAGTAAGTATTTAGAAAAGTGAAGAAGTAAAGTAAGAAAAGAATATCTAATGATAAGTTTTCGTAGCAAGCACTAAAATATAAGATAGAATATCCAAAATGTTAATAATAATATAATAATTACGAATCTGTATTCGGTTTGTCAAGATATGCTCGTAGATGAAAGTTAGCCTATAGAAAAGTGAAGAAGTAAAGTAAGAAAAGAAGATAGAATTTCAGTTTTAAGGAGTATGTTTTGAGAAGTAGTAAGTATTTAGAAAAGTGAAGAAGTAAAGTAAGAAAAGAATATCTAATGATAAGTTTTCGTAGCAAGCACTAAAATATAAGATAGAATATCCAAAATGTTAATAATAATATAATAATTACGAATCTGTATTCGGTTTGTCAAGATATGCTTGTAGATGAAAGTTATTTTATAGAAAAGTGAAGAAGTAAAGTAAGAAAAGAAGATAGAATTTCAGTTTTAAGGAGTATGTTTTGAGAAGTAGTAAGTATTTAGAAAAGTGAAGAAGTAAAGTAAGAAAAGAATATCTAATGATAAGTTTTCGTAGCAAGCACTAAAATATAAGATAGAATATCCAAAATGTTAATAATAATATAATAATTACGAATCTGTATTCGGTTTGTCAAGATATGCTCGTAGATGAAAGTTAGCCTATAGAAAAGTGAAGAAGTAAAGTAAGAAAAGAAGATAGAATTTCAGTTTTAAGGAGTATGTTTTGAGAAGTAGTAAGTATTTAGAAAAGTGAAGAAGTAAAGTAAGAAAAGAATATCTAATGATAAGTTTTCGTAGCAAGCACTAAAATATAAGATAGAATATCCAAAATGTTAATAATAATATAATAATTACGAATCTGTATTCGGTTTGTCAAGATATGCTTGTAGATGAAAGTTATTTTATAGAAAAGTGAAGAAGTAAAGTAAGAAAAGAAGATAGAATTTCAGTTTTAAGGAGTATGTTTTGAGAAGTAGTAAGTATTTAGAAAAGTGAAGAAGTAAAGTAAGAAAAGAATATCTAATGATAAGTTTTCGTAGCAAGCACTAAAAATATAAGATAGAATATCCAAAATGTTAATAATAATATAATAATTACGAATCTGTATTCGGTTTGTCAAGATATGCTTGTAGATGAAAGTTATTTTATAGAAAAGTGAAGAAGTAAAGTAAGAAAAGAAGATAGAATTTCAGTTTTAAGGAGTATGTTTTGAGAAGTAGTAAGTATTTAGAAAAGTGAAGAAGTAAAGTAAGAAAAGAATATCTAATGATAAGTTTTCGTAGCAAGCACTAAAATATAAGATAGAATATCCAAAATGTTAATAATAATATAATAATTACGAATCTGTATTCGGTTTGTCAAGATATGCTTGTAGATGAAAGTTATTTATAGAAAAGTGAAGAAGTAAAGTAAGAAAAGAAGATAGAATTTCAGTTTTAAGGAGTATGTTTTGAGAAGTAGTAAGTATTTAGAAAAGTGAAGAAGTAAAGTAAGAAAAGAATATCTAATGATAAGTTTTCGTAGCAAGCACTAAAATATAAGATAGAATATCCAAAATGTTAATAATAATATAATAATTACGAATCTGTATTCGGTTTGTCAAGATATGCTTGTAGATGAAAGTTATTTTATAGAAAAGTGAAGAAGTAAAGTAAGAAAAGAAGATAGAATTTCAGTTTTAAGGAGTATGTTTTGAGAAGTAGTAAGTATTTAGAAAAGTGAAGAAGTAAAGTAAGAAAAGAATATCTAATGATAAGTTTTCGTAGCAAGCACTAAAATATAAGATAGAATATCCAAAATGTTAATAATAATATAATAATTACGAATCTGTATTCGGTTTGTCAAGATATGCTTGTAGATGAAAGTTATTTTATAGAAAAGTGAAGAAGTAAAGTAAGAAAAGAAGATAGAATTTCAGTTTTAAGGAGTATGTTTTGAGAAGTAGTAAGTATTTAGAAAAGTGAAG
>CAMPDV010004550.1:0-33651 GCA_946699065.1 Loxodes magnus
CACTTTTCATGCAAATATAATCAAAAAAATCTTTTTGACTTCTAGTATAACTTTACATAACTGATTGCAAGACTCTTTTTCTTACTTTTCTTCTTCACTTTTCATGCAAATATAATCAAAAATATCTTTTTGACTTCTAGTATAACTTTACATAACTGATTGCAAGACTCTTTTTCTTACTTTTCTTCTTCACTTTTCATGCAAATATAATCAAAAATATCTTTTTGACTTCTAGTATAACTTTACATAACTGATTGCAAGACTCTTTTTCTTACTTTTCTTCTTCACTTTTCATGCAAATATAATCAAAAATATCTTTTTGACTTCTAGTATAACTTTACATAACTGATTGCAAGACTCTTTTTCTTACTTTTCTTCTTCACTTTTCATGCAAATATAATCAAAAATATCTTTTTGACTTCTAGTATAACTTTACATAACTGATTGCAAGACTCTTTTTCTTACTTTTCTTCTTCACTTTTCATGCAAATATAATCAAAAATATCTTTTTGACTTCTAGTATAACTTTACATAACTGATTGCAAGACTCTTTTTCTTACTTTTCTTCTTCACTTTTCATGCAAATATAATCAAAAATATCTTTTTGACTTCTAGTATAACTTTACATAACTGATTGCAAGACTCTTTTTCTTACTTTTCTTCTTCACTTTTCATGCAAATATAATCAAAAATATCTTTTTGACTTCTAGTATAACTTTACATAACTGATTGCAAGACTCTTTTTCTTACTTTTCTTCTTCACTTTTCATGCAAATATAATCAAAAATATCTTTTTGACTTCTAGTATAACTTTACATAACTGATTGCAAGACTCTTTTTCTTACTTTTCTTCTTCACTTTTCATGCAAATATAATCAAAAATATCTTTTTGACTTCTAGTATAACTTTACATAACTGATTGCAAGACTCTTTTTCTTACTTTTCTTCTTCACTTTTCATGCAAATATAATCAAAAATATCTTTTTGACTTCTAGTATAACTTTACATAACTGATTGCAAGACTCTTTTTCTTACTTTTCTTCTTCACTTTTCATGCAAATATAATCAAAAATATCTTTTTGACTTCTAGTATAACTTTACATAACTGATTGCAAGACTCTTTTTCTTACTTTTCTTCTTCACTTTTCATGCAAATATAATCAAAAATATCTTTTTGACTTCTAGTATAACTTTACATAACTGATTGCAAGACTCTTTTTCTTACTTTTCTTCTTCACTTTTCATGCAAATATAATCAAAAATATCTTTTTGACTTCTAGTATAACTTTACATAACTGATTGCAAGACTCTTTTTCTTACTTTTCTTCTTCACTTTTCATGCAAATATAATCAAAAATATCTTTTTGACTTCTAGTATAACTTTACATAACTGATTGCAAGACTCTTTTTCTTACTTTTCTTCTTCACTTTTCATGCAAATATAATCAAAAATATCTTTTTGACTTCTAGTATAACTTTACATAACTGATTGCAAGACTCTTTTTCTTACTTTTCTTCTTCACTTTTCATGCAAATATAATCAAAAATATCTTTTGACTTCTAGTATAACTTTACATAACTGATTGCAAGACTCTTTTTCTTACTTTTCTTCTTCACTTTTCATGCAAATATAATCAAAAATATCTTTTTGACTTCTAGTATAACTTTACATAACTGATTGCAAGACTCTTTTTCTTACTTTTCTTCTTCACTTTTCATGCAAATATAATCAAAAATATCTTTTTGACTTCTAGTATAACTTTACATAACTGATTGCAAGACTCTTTTTCTTACTTTTCTTCTTCACTTTTCATGCAAATATAATCAAAAAATATCTTTTTGACTTCTAGTATAACTTTACATAACTGATTGCAAGACTCTTTTTCTTACTTTTCTTCTTCACTTTTCATGCAAATATAATCAAAAATATCTTTTTGACTTCTAGTATAACTTTACATAACTGATTGCAAGACTCTTTTTCTTACTTTTCTTCTTCACTTTTCATGCAAATATAATCAAAAATATCTTTTTGACTTCTAGTATAACTTTACATAACTGATTGCAAGACTCTTTTTCTTACTTTTCTTCTTCACTTTTCATGCAAATATAATCAAAAATATCTTTTTGACTTCTAGTATAACTTTACATAACTGATTGCAAGACTCTTTTTCTTACTTTTCTTCTTCACTTTTCATGCAAATATAATCAAAAATATCTTTTTGACTTCTAGTATAACTTTACATAACTGATTGCAAGACTCTTTTTCTTACTTTTCTTCTTCACTTTTCATGCAAATATAATCAAAAATATCTTTTTGACTTCTAGTATAACTTTACATAACTGATTGCAAGACTCTTTTTCTTACTTTTCTTCTTCACTTTTCATGCAAATATAATCAAAAATATCTTTTTGACTTCTAGTATAACTTTACATAACTGATTGCAAGACTCTTTTTCTTACTTTTCTTCTTCACTTTTCATGCAAATATAATCAAAAATATCTTTTTGACTTCTAGTATAACTTTACATAACTGATTGCAAGACTCTTTTTCTTACTTTTCTTCTTCACTTTTCATGCAAATATAATCAAAAATATCTTTTTGACTTCTAGTATAACTTTACATAACTGATTGCAAGACTCTTTTTCTTACTTTTCTTCTTCACTTTTCATGCAAATATAATCAAAAATATCTTTTTGACTTCTAGTATAACTTTACATAACTGATTGCAAGACTCTTTTTCTTACTTTTCTTCTTCACTTTTCATGCAAATATAATCAAAAATATCTTTTTGACTTCTAGTATAACTTTACATAACTGATTGCAAGACTCTTTTTCTTACTTTTCTTCTTCACTTTTCATGCAAATATAATCAAAAATATCTTTTTGACTTCTAGTATAACTTTACATAACTGATTGCAAGACTCTTTTTCTTACTTTTCTTCTTCACTTTTCATGCAAATATAATCAAAAATATCTTTTTGACTTCTAGTATAACTTTACATAACTGATTGCAAGACTCTTTTTCTTACTTTTCTTCTTCACTTTTCATGCAAATATAATCAAAAATATCTTTTTGACTTCTAGTATAACTTTACATAACTGATTGCAAGACTCTTTTTCTTACTTTTCTTCTTCACTTTTCATGCAAATATAATCAAAAATATCTTTTTGACTTCTAGTATAACTTTACATAACTGATTGCAAGACTCTTTTTCTTACTTTTCTTCTTCACTTTTCATGCAAATATAATCAAAAATATCTTTTTGACTTCTAGTATAACTTTACATAACTGATTGCAAGACTCTTTTTCTTACTTTTCTTCTTCACTTTTCATGCAAATATAATCAAAAATATCTTTTTGACTTCTAGTATAACTTTACATAACTGATTGCAAGACTCTTTTTCTTACTTTTCTTCTTCACTTTTCATGCAAATATAATCAAAAATATCTTTTTGACTTCTAGTATAACTTTACATAACTGATTGCAAGACTCTTTTTCTTACTTTTCTTCTTCACTTTTCATGCAAATATAATCAAAAATATCTTTTTGACTTCTAGTATAACTTTACATAACTGATTGCAAGACTCTTTTTCTTACTTTTCTTCTTCACTTTTCATGCAAATATAATCAAAAATATCTTTTTGACTTCTAGTATAACTTTACATAACTGATTGCAAGACTCTTTTTCTTACTTTTCTTCTTCACTTTTCATGCAAATATAATCAAAAATATCTTTTTGACTTCTAGTATAACTTTACATAACTGATTGCAAGACTCTTTTTCTTACTTTTCTTCTTCACTTTTCATGCAAATATAATCAAAAATATCTTTTTGACTTCTAGTATAACTTTACATAACTGATTGCAAGACTCTTTTTCTTACTTTTCTTCTTCACTTTTCATGCAAATATAATCAAAAATATCTTTTTGACTTCTAGTATAACTTTACATAACTGATTGCAAGACTCTTTTTCTTACTTTTCTTCTTCACTTTTCATGCAAATATAATCAAAAATATCTTTTTGACTTCTAGTATAACTTTACATAACTGATTGCAAGACTCTTTTTCTTACTTTTCTTCTTCACTTTTCATGCAAATATAATCAAAAATATCTTTTTGACTTCTAGTATAACTTTACATAACTGATTGCAAGACTCTTTTTCTTACTTTTCTTCTTCACTTTTCATGCAAATATAATCAAAAATATCTTTTTGACTTCTAGTATAACTTTACATAACTGATTGCAAGACTCTTTTTCTTACTTTTCTTCTTCACTTTTCATGCAAATATAATCAAAAATATCTTTTTGACTTCTAGTATAACTTTACATAACTGATTGCAAGACTCTTTTTCTTACTTTTCTTCTTCACTTTTCATGCAAATATAATCAAAAATATCTTTTTGACTTCTAGTATAACTTTACATAACTGATTGCAAGACTCTTTTTCTTACTTTTCTTCTTCACTTTTCATGCAAATATAATCAAAAATATCTTTTTGACTTCTAGTATAACTTTACATAACTGATTGCAAGACTCTTTTTCTTACTTTTCTTCTTCACTTTTCATGCAAATATAATCAAAAATATCTTTTTGACTTCTAGTATAACTTTACATAACTGATTGCAAGACTCTTTTTCTTACTTTTCTTCTTCACTTTTCATGCAAATATAATCAAAAATATCTTTTTGACTTCTAGTATAACTTTACATAACTGATTGCAAGACTCTTTTTCTTACTTTTCTTCTTCACTTTTCATGCAAATATAATCAAAAATATCTTTTTGACTTCTAGTATAACTTTACATAACTGATTGCAAGACTCTTTTTCTTACTTTTCTTCTTCACTTTTCATGCAAATATAATCAAAAATATCTTTTTGACTTCTAGTATAACTTTACATAACTGATTGCAAGACTCTTTTTCTTACTTTTCTTCTTCACTTTTCATGCAAATATAATCAAAAATATCTTTTTGACTTCTAGTATAACTTTACATAACTGATTGCAAGACTCTTTTTCTTACTTTTCTTCTTCACTTTTCATGCAAATATAATCAAAAATATCTTTTTGACTTCTAGTATAACTTTACATAACTGATTGCAAGACTCTTTTTCTTACTTTTCTTCTTCACTTTTCATGCAAATATAATCAAAAATATCTTTTTGACTTCTAGTATAACTTTACATAACTGATTGCAAGACTCTTTTTCTTACTTTTCTTCTTCACTTTTCATGCAAATATAATCAAAAATATCTTTTTGACTTCTAGTATAACTTTACATAACTGATTGCAAGACTCTTTTTCTTACTTTTCTTCTTCACTTTTCATGCAAATATAATCAAAAATATCTTTTTGACTTCTAGTATAACTTTACATAACTGATTGCAAGACTCTTTTTCTTACTTTTCTTCTTCACTTTTCATGCAAATATAATCAAAAATATCTTTTTGACTTCTAGTATAACTTTACATAACTGATTGCAAGACTCTTTTTCTTACTTTTCTTCTTCACTTTTCATGCAAATATAATCAAAAATATCTTTTTGACTTCTAGTATAACTTTACATAACTGATTGCAAGACTCTTTTTCTTACTTTTCTTCTTCACTTTTCATGCAAATATAATCAAAAATATCTTTTTGACTTCTAGTATAACTTTACATAACTGATTGCAAGACTCTTTTTCTTACTTTTCTTCTTCACTTTTCATGCAAATATAATCAAAAATATCTTTTTGACTTCTAGTATAACTTTACATAACTGATTGCAAGACTCTTTTTCTTACTTTTCTTCTTCACTTTTCATGCAAATATAATCAAAAATATCTTTTTGACTTCTAGTATAACTTTACATAACTGATTGCAAGACTCTTTTTCTTACTTTTCTTCTTCACTTTTCATGCAAATATAATCAAAAATATCTTTTTGACTTCTAGTATAACTTTACATAACTGATTGCAAGACTCTTTTTCTTACTTTTCTTCTTCACTTTTCATGCAAATATAATCAAAAATATCTTTTTGACTTCTAGTATAACTTTACATAACTGATTGCAAGACTCTTTTTCTTACTTTTCTTCTTCACTTTTCATGCAAATATAATCAAAAATATCTTTTTGACTTCTAGTATAACTTTACATAACTGATTGCAAGACTCTTTTTCTTACTTTTCTTCTTCACTTTTCATGCAAATATAATCAAAAATATCTTTTTGACTTCTAGTATAACTTTACATAACTGATTGCAAGACTCTTTTTCTTACTTTTCTTCTTCACTTTTCATGCAAATATAATCAAAAATATCTTTTTGACTTCTAGTATAACTTTACATAACTGATTGCAAGACTCTTTTTCTTACTTTTCTTCTTCACTTTTCATGCAAATATAATCAAAAATATCTTTTTGACTTCTAGTATAACTTTACATAACTGATTGCAAGACTCTTTTTCTTACTTTTCTTCTTCACTTTTCATGCAAATATAATCAAAAATATCTTTTTGACTTCTAGTATAACTTTACATAACTGATTGCAAGACTCTTTTTCTTACTTTTCTTCTTCACTTTTCATGCAAATATAATCAAAAATATCTTTTTGACTTCTAGTATAACTTTACATAACTGATTGCAAGACTCTTTTTCTTACTTTTCTTCTTCACTTTTCATGCAAATATAATCAAAAATATCTTTTTGACTTCTAGTATAACTTTACATAACTGATTGCAAGACTCTTTTTCTTACTTTTCTTCTTCACTTTTCATGCAAATATAATCAAAAATATCTTTTTGACTTCTAGTATAACTTTACATAACTGATTGCAAGACTCTTTTTCTTACTTTTCTTCTTCACTTTTCATGCAAATATAATCAAAAATATCTTTTTGACTTCTAGTATAACTTTACATAACTGATTGCAAGACTCTTTTTCTTACTTTTCTTCTTCACTTTTCATGCAAATATAATCAAAAATATCTTTTTGACTTCTAGTATAACTTTACATAACTGATTGCAAGACTCTTTTTCTTACTTTTCTTCTTCACTTTTCATGCAAATATAATCAAAAATATCTTTTTGACTTCTAGTATAACTTTACATAACTGATTGCAAGACTCTTTTTCTTACTTTTCTTCTTCACTTTTCATGCAAATATAATCAAAAATATCTTTTTGATTATATTTGCATGAAAAGTGAAGAAGAAAAGTAAGAAAAAGAGTCTTGCAATCAGTTATGTAAAGTTATACTAGAAGTCAAAAAGATATTTTTGATTATATTTGCATGAAAAGTGAAGAAGAAAAGTAAGAAAAAGAGTCTTGCAATCAGTTATGTAAAGTTATACTAGAAGTCAAAAAGATATTTTTGATTATATTTGCATGAAAAGTGAAGAAGAAAAGTAAGAAAAAGAGTCTTGCAATCAGTTATGTAAAGTTATACTAGAAGTCAAAAAGATATTTTTGATTATATTTGCATGAAAAGTGAAGAAGAAAAGTAAGAAAAAGAGTCTTGCAATCAGTTATGTAAAGTTATACTAGAAGTCAAAAAGATATTTTTGATTATATTTGCATGAAAAGTGAAGAAGAAAAGTAAGAAAAAGAGTCTTGCAATCAGTTATGTAAAGTTATACTAGAAGTCAAAAAGATATTTTTGATTATATTTGCATGAAAAGTGAAGAAGAAAAGTAAGAAAAAGAGTCTTGCAATCAGTTATGTAAAGTTATACTAGAAGTCAAAAAGATATTTTTGATTATATTTGCATGAAAAGTGAAGAAGAAAAGTAAGAAAAAGAGTCTTGCAATCAGTTATGTAAAGTTATACTAGAAGTCAAAAAGATATTTTTGATTATATTTGCATGAAAAGTGAAGAAGAAAAGTAAGAAAAAGAGTCTTGCAATCAGTTATGTAAAGTTATACTAGAAGTCAAAAAGATATTTTTGATTATATTTGCATGAAAAGTGAAGAAGAAAAGTAAGAAAAAGAGTCTTGCAATCAGTTATGTAAAGTTATACTAGAAGTCAAAAAGATATTTTTGATTATATTTGCATGAAAAGTGAAGAAGAAAAGTAAGAAAAAGAGTCTTGCAATCAGTTATGTAAAGTTATACTAGAAGTCAAAAAGATATTTTTGATTATATTTGCATGAAAAGTGAAGAAGAAAAGTAAGAAAAAGAGTCTTGCAATCAGTTATGTAAAGTTATACTAGAAGTCAAAAAGATATTTTTGATTATATTTGCATGAAAAGTGAAGAAGAAAAGTAAGAAAAAGAGTCTTGCAATCAGTTATGTAAAGTTATACTAGAAGTCAAAAAGATATTTTTGATTATATTTGCATGAAAAGTGAAGAAGAAAAGTAAGAAAAAGAGTCTTGCAATCAGTTATGTAAAGTTATACTAGAAGTCAAAAAGATATTTTTGATTATATTTGCATGAAAAGTGAAGAAGAAAAGTAAGAAAAAGAGTCTTGCAATCAGTTATGTAAAGTTATACTAGAAGTCAAAAAGATATTTTTGATTATATTTGCATGAAAAGTGAAGAAGAAAAGTAAGAAAAAGAGTCTTGCAATCAGTTATGTAAAGTTATACTAGAAGTCAAAAAGATATTTTTGATTATATTTGCATGAAAAGTGAAGAAGAAAAGTAAGAAAAAGAGTCTTGCAATCAGTTATGTAAAGTTATACTAGAAGTCAAAAAGATATTTTTGATTATATTTGCATGAAAAGTGAAGAAGAAAAGTAAGAAAAAGAGTCTTGCAATCAGTTATGTAAAGTTATACTAGAAGTCAAAAAGATATTTTTGATTATATTTGCATGAAAAGTGAAGAAGAAAAGTAAGAAAAAGAGTCTTGCAATCAGTTATGTAAAGTTATACTAGAAGTCAAAAAGATATTTTTGATTATATTTGCATGAAAAGTGAAGAAGAAAAGTAAGAAAAAGAGTCTTGCAATCAGTTATGTAAAGTTATACTAGAAGTCAAAAAGATATTTTTGATTATATTTGCATGAAAAGTGAAGAAGAAAAGTAAGAAAAAGAGTCTTGCAATCAGTTATGTAAAGTTATACTAGAAGTCAAAAAGATATTTTTGATTATATTTGCATGAAAAGTGAAGAAGAAAAGTAAGAAAAAGAGTCTTGCAATCAGTTATGTAAAGTTATACTAGAAGTCAAAAAGATATTTTTGATTATATTTGCATGAAAAGTGAAGAAGAAAAGTAAGAAAAAGAGTCTTGCAATCAGTTATGTAAAGTTATACTAGAAGTCAAAAAGATATTTTTGATTATATTTGCATGAAAAGTGAAGAAGAAAAGTAAGAAAAAGAGTCTTGCAATCAGTTATGTAAAGTTATACTAGAAGTCAAAAAGATATTTTTGATTATATTTGCATGAAAAGTGAAGAAGAAAAGTAAGAAAAAGAGTCTTGCAATCAGTTATGTAAAGTTATACTAGAAGTCAAAAAGATATTTTTGATTATATTTGCATGAAAAGTGAAGAAGAAAAGTAAGAAAAAGAGTCTTGCAATCAGTTATGTAAAGTTATACTAGAAGTCAAAAAGATATTTTTGATTATATTTGCATGAAAAGTGAAGAAGAAAAGTAAGAAAAAGAGTCTTGCAATCAGTTATGTAAAGTTATACTAGAAGTCAAAAAGATATTTTTGATTATATTTGCATGAAAAGTGAAGAAGAAAAGTAAGAAAAAGAGTCTTGCAATCAGTTATGTAAAGTTATACTAGAAGTCAAAAAGATATTTTTGATTATATTTGCATGAAAAGTGAAGAAGAAAAGTAAGAAAAAGAGTCTTGCAATCAGTTATGTAAAGTTATACTAGAAGTCAAAAAGATATTTTTGATTATATTTGCATGAAAAGTGAAGAAGAAAAGTAAGAAAAAGAGTCTTGCAATCAGTTATGTAAAGTTATACTAGAAGTCAAAAAGATATTTTTGATTATATTTGCATGAAAAGTGAAGAAGAAAAGTAAGAAAAAGAGTCTTGCAATCAGTTATGTAAAGTTATACTAGAAGTCAAAAAGATATTTTTGATTATATTTGCATGAAAAGTGAAGAAGAAAAGTAAGAAAAAGAGTCTTGCAATCAGTTATGTAAAGTTATACTAGAAGTCAAAAAGATATTTTTGATTATATTTGCATGAAAAGTGAAGAAGAAAAGTAAGAAAAAGAGTCTTGCAATCAGTTATGTAAAGTTATACTAGAAGTCAAAAAGATATTTTTGATTATATTTGCATGAAAAGTGAAGAAGAAAAGTAAGAAAAAGAGTCTTGCAATCAGTTATGTAAAGTTATACTAGAAGTCAAAAAGATATTTTTGATTATATTTGCATGAAAAGTGAAGAAGAAAAGTAAGAAAAAGAGTCTTGCAATCAGTTATGTAAAGTTATACTAGAAGTCAAAAAGATATTTTTGATTATATTTGCATGAAAAGTGAAGAAGAAAAGTAAGAAAAAGAGTCTTGCAATCAGTTATGTAAAGTTATACTAGAAGTCAAAAAGATATTTTTGATTATATTTGCATGAAAAGTGAAGAAGAAAAGTAAGAAAAAGAGTCTTGCAATCAGTTATGTAAAGTTATACTAGAAGTCAAAAAGATATTTTTGATTATATTTGCATGAAAAGTGAAGAAGAAAAGTAAGAAAAAGAGTCTTGCAATCAGTTATGTAAAGTTATACTAGAAGTCAAAAAGATATTTTTGATTATATTTGCATGAAAAGTGAAGAAGAAAAGTAAGAAAAAGAGTCTTGCAATCAGTTATGTAAAGTTATACTAGAAGTCAAAAAGATATTTTTGATTATATTTGCATGAAAAGTGAAGAAGAAAAGTAAGAAAAAGAGTCTTGCAATCAGTTATGTAAAGTTATACTAGAAGTCAAAAAGATATTTTTGATTATATTTGCATGAAAAGTGAAGAAGAAAAGTAAGAAAAAGAGTCTTGCAATCAGTTATGTAAAGTTATACTAGAAGTCAAAAAGATATTTTTGATTATATTTGCATGAAAAGTGAAGAAGAAAAGTAAGAAAAAGAGTCTTGCAATCAGTTATGTAAAGTTATACTAGAAGTCAAAAAGATATTTTTGATTATATTTGCATGAAAAGTGAAGAAGAAAAGTAAGAAAAAGAGTCTTGCAATCAGTTATGTAAAGTTATACTAGAAGTCAAAAAGATATTTTTTGATTATATTTGCATGAAAAGTGAAGAAGAAAAGTAAGAAAAAGAGTCTTGCAATCAGTTATGTAAAGTTATACTAGAAGTCAAAAAGATATTTTTGATTATATTTGCATGAAAAGTGAAGAAGAAAAGTAAGAAAAAGAGTCTTGCAATCAGTTATGTAAAGTTATACTAGAAGTCAAAAAGATATTTTTGATTATATTTGCATGAAAAGTGAAGAAGAAAAGTAAGAAAAAGAGTCTTGCAATCAGTTATGTAAAGTTATACTAGAAGTCAAAAAGATATTTTTGATTATATTTGCATGAAAAGTGAAGAAGAAAAGTAAGAAAAAGAGTCTTGCAATCAGTTATGTAAAGTTATACTAGAAGTCAAAAAGATATTTTTGATTATATTTGCATGAAAAGTGAAGAAGAAAAGTAAGAAAAAGAGTCTTGCAATCAGTTATGTAAAGTTATACTAGAAGTCAAAAAGATATTTTTGATTATATTTGCATGAAAAGTGAAGAAGAAAAGTAAGAAAAAGAGTCTTGCAATCAGTTATGTAAAGTTATACTAGAAGTCAAAAAGATATTTTTGATTATATTTGCATGAAAAGTGAAGAAGAAAAGTAAGAAAAAGAGTCTTGCAATCAGTTATGTAAAGTTATACTAGAAGTCAAAAAGATATTTTTGATTATATTTGCATGAAAAGTGAAGAAGAAAAGTAAGAAAAAGAGTCTTGCAATCAGTTATGTAAAGTTATACTAGAAGTCAAAAAGATATTTTTGATTATATTTGCATGAAAAGTGAAGAAGAAAAGTAAGAAAAAGAGTCTTGCAATCAGTTATGTAAAGTTATACTAGAAGTCAAAAAGATATTTTTGATTATATTTGCATGAAAAGTGAAGAAGAAAAGTAAGAAAAAGAGTCTTGCAATCAGTTATGTAAAGTTATACTAGAAGTCAAAAAGATATTTTTGATTATATTTGCATGAAAAGTGAAGAAGAAAAGTAAGAAAAAGAGTCTTGCAATCAGTTATGTAAAGTTATACTAGAAGTCAAAAAGATATTTTTGATTATATTTGCATGAAAAGTGAAGAAGAAAAGTAAGAAAAAGAGTCTTGCAATCAGTTATGTAAAGTTATACTAGAAGTCAAAAAGATATTTTTGATTATATTTGCATGAAAAGTGAAGAAGAAAAGTAAGAAAAAGAGTCTTGCAATCAGTTATGTAAAGTTATACTAGAAGTCAAAAAGATATTTTTGATTATATTTGCATGAAAAGTGAAGAAGAAAAGTAAGAAAAAGAGTCTTGCAATCAGTTATGTAAAGTTATACTAGAAGTCAAAAAGATATTTTTGATTATATTTGCATGAAAAGTGAAGAAGAAAAGTAAGAAAAAGAGTCTTGCAATCAGTTATGTAAAGTTATACTAGAAGTCAAAAAGATATTTTTGATTATATTTGCATGAAAAGTGAAGAAGAAAAGTAAGAAAAAGAGTCTTGCAATCAGTTATGTAAAGTTATACTAGAAGTCAAAAAGATATTTTTGATTATATTTGCATGAAAAGTGAAGAAGAAAAGTAAGAAAAAGAGTCTTGCAATCAGTTATGTAAAGTTATACTAGAAGTCAAAAAGATATTTTTGATTATATTTGCATGAAAAGTGAAGAAGAAAAGTAAGAAAAAGAGTCTTGCAATCAGTTATGTAAAGTTATACTAGAAGTCAAAAAGATATTTTTGATTATATTTGCATGAAAAGTGAAGAAGAAAAGTAAGAAAAAGAGTCTTGCAATCAGTTATGTAAAGTTATACTAGAAGTCAAAAAGATATTTTTGATTATATTTGCATGAAAAGTGAAGAAGAAAAGTAAGAAAAAGAGTCTTGCAATCAGTTATGTAAAGTTATACTAGAAGTCAAAAAGATATTTTTGATTATATTTGCATGAAAAGTGAAGAAGAAAAGTAAGAAAAAGAGTCTTGCAATCAGTTATGTAAAGTTATACTAGAAGTCAAAAAGATATTTTTGATTATATTTGCATGAAAAGTGAAGAAGAAAAGTAAGAAAAAGAGTCTTGCAATCAGTTATGTAAAGTTATACTAGAAGTCAAAAAGATATTTTTGATTATATTTGCATGAAAAGTGAAGAAGAAAAGTAAGAAAAAGAGTCTTGCAATCAGTTATGTAAAGTTATACTAGAAGTCAAAAAGATATTTTTGATTATATTTGCATGAAAAGTGAAGAAGAAAAGTAAGAAAAAGAGTCTTGCAATCAGTTATGTAAAGTTATACTAGAAGTCAAAAAGATATTTTTGATTATATTTGCATGAAAAGTGAAGAAGAAAAGTAAGAAAAAGAGTCTTGCAATCAGTTATGTAAAGTTATACTAGAAGTCAAAAAGATATTTTTGATTATATTTGCATGAAAAGTGAAGAAGAAAAGTAAGAAAAAGAGTCTTGCAATCAGTTATGTAAAGTTATACTAGAAGTCAAAAAGATATTTTTGATTATATTTGCATGAAAAGTGAAGAAGAAAAGTAAGAAAAAGAGTCTTGCAATCAGTTATGTAAAGTTATACTAGAAGTCAAAAAGATATTTTTGATTATATTTGCATGAAAAGTGAAGAAGAAAAGTAAGAAAAAGAGTCTTGCAATCAGTTATGTAAAGTTATACTAGAAGTCAAAAAGATATTTTTGATTATATTTGCATGAAAAGTGAAGAAGAAAAGTAAGAAAAAGAGTCTTGCAATCAGTTATGTAAAGTTATACTAGAAGTCAAAAAGATATTTTTGATTATATTTGCATGAAAAGTGAAGAAGAAAAGTAAGAAAAAGAGTCTTGCAATCAGTTATGTAAAGTTATACTAGAAGTCAAAAGATATTTTTGATTATATTTGCATGAAAAGTGAAGAAGAAAAGTAAGAAAAAGAGTCTTGCAATCAGTTATGTAAAGTTATACTAGAAGTCAAAAAGATATTTTTGATTATATTTGCATGAAAAGTGAAGAAGAAAAGTAAGAAAAAGAGTCTTGCAATCAGTTATGTAAAGTTATACTAGAAGTCAAAAAGATATTTTTTGATTATATTTGCATGAAAAGTGAAGAAGAAAAGTAAGAAAAAGAGTCTTGCAATCAGTTATGTAAGTTATACTAGAAGTCAAAAAGATATTTTTGATTATATTTGCATGAAAAGTGAGAAAGAATATCTAATGATAAGTTTTCGTAGCAAGCACTAAAATATAAGTTAGAATATCCAAAATGTTAGTAATAATATAATAATTACGAATCTGTATTCGGTTTGTCAAGATATGCTTGTAGATGAAAGTTAGCCTATAGAAAAGTGAAGAAGTAAAGTAAGAAAAGAAGATAGAATTTCAGTTTTAAGTAGTATGCTTTGAGAAGTAATAAGTATTTAGAAAAGTGAAGAAGTAAAGTAAGAAAGAATATCTAATGATAAGTTTTCGTAGCAAGCACTAAAATATAAGTTAGAATATCCAAAATGTTAGTAATAATATAATAATTACGAATCTGTATTCGGTTTGTCAAGATATGCTTGTAGATGAAAGTTAGCCTATAGAAAAGTGAAGAAGTAAAGTAAGAAAAGAAGATAGAATTTCAGTTTTAAGTAGTATGCTTTGAGAAGTAATAAGTATTTAGAAAAGTGAAGAAGTAAAGTAAGAAAGAATATCTAATGATAAGTTTTCGTAGCAAGCACTAAAATATAAGTTAGAATATCCAAAATGTTAGTAATAATATAATAATTACGAATCTGTATTCGGTTTGTCAAGATATGCTTGTAGATGAAAGTTAGCCTATAGAAAAGTGAAGAAGTAAAGTAAGAAAAGAAGATAGAATTTCAGTTTTAAGTAGTATGCTTTGAGAAGTAATAAGTATTTAGTAAAGTGAAGAAGTAAAGTAAGAAAGAATATCTAATGATAAGTTTTCGTAGCAAGCACTAAAATATAAGTTAGAATATCCAAAATGTTAGTAATAATATAATAATTACGAATCTGTATTCGGTTTGTCAAGATATGCTTGTAGATGAAAGTTAGCCTATAGAAAAGTGAAGAAGTAAAGTAAGAAAAGAAGATAGAATTTCAGTTTTAAGTAGTATGCTTTGAGAAGTAATAAGTATTTAGAAAAGTGAAGAAGTAAAGTAAGAAAGAATATCTAATGATAAGTTTTCGTAGCAAGCACTAAAATATAAGTTAGAATATCCAAAATGTTAGTAATAATATAATAATTACGAATCTGTATTCGGTTTGTCAAGATATGCTTGTAGATGAAAGTTAGCCTATAGAAAAGTGAAGAAGTAAAGTAAGAAAAGAAGATAGAATTTCAGTTTTAAGTAGTATGCTTTGAGAAGTAATAAGTATTTAGAAAAGTGAAGAAGTAAAGTAAGAAAGAATATCTAATGATAAGTTTTCGTAGCAAGCACTAAAATATAAGTTAGAATATCCAAAATGTTAGTAATAATATAATAATTACGAATCTGTATTCGGTTTGTCAAGATATGCTTGTAGATGAAAGTTAGCCTATAGAAAAGTGAAGAAGTAAAGTAAGAAAAGAAGATAGAATTTCAGTTTTAAGTAGTATGCTTTGAGAAGTAATAAGTATTTAGAAAAGTGAAGAAGTAAAGTAAGAAAGAATATCTAATGATAAGTTTTCGTAGCAAGCACTAAAATATAAGTTAGAATATCCAAAATGTTAGTAATAATATAATAATTACGAATCTGTATTCGGTTTGTCAAGATATGCTTGTAGATGAAAGTTAGCCTATAGAAAAGTGAAGAAGTAAAGTAAGAAAAGAAGATAGAATTTCAGTTTTAAGTAGTATGCTTTGAGAAGTAATAAGTATTTAGTAAAGTGAAGAAGTAAAGTAAGAAAGAATATCTAATGATAAGTTTTCGTAGCAAGCACTAAAATATAAGTTAGAATATCCAAAATGTTAGTAATAATATAATAATTACGAATCTGTATTCGGTTTGTCAAGATATGCTTGTAGATGAAAGTTAGCCTATAGAAAAGTGAAGAAGTAAAGTAAGAAAAGAAGATAGAATTTCAGTTTTAAGTAGTATGCTTTGAGAAGTAATAAGTATTTAGAAAAGTGAAGAAGTAAAGTAAGAAAGAATATCTAATGATAAGTTTTCGTAGCAAGCACTAAAATATAAGTTAGAATATCCAAAATGTTAGTAATAATATAATAATTACGAATCTGTATTCGGTTTGTCAAGATATGCTTGTAGATGAAAGTTAGCCTATAGAAAAGTGAAGAAGTAAAGTAAGAAAAGAAGATAGAATTTCAGTTTTAAGTAGTATGCTTTGAGAAGTAATAAGTATTTAGAAAAGTGAAGAAGTAAAGTAAGAAAGAATATCTAATGATAAGTTTTCGTAGCAAGCACTAAAATATAAGTTAGAATATCCAAAATGTTAGTAATAATATAATAATTACGAATCTGTATTCGGTTTGTCAAGATATGCTTGTAGATGAAAGTTAGCCTATAGAAAAGTGAAGAAGTAAAGTAAGAAAAGAAGATAGAATTTCAGTTTTAAGTAGTATGCTTTGAGAAGTAATAAGTATTTAGAAAAGTGAAGAAGTAAAGTAAGAAAGAATATCTAATGATAAGTTTTCGTAGCAAGCACTAAAATATAAGTTAGAATATCCAAAATGTTAGTAATAATATAATAATTACGAATCTGTATTCGGTTTGTCAAGATATGCTTGTAGATGAAAGTTAGCCTATAGAAAAGTGAAGAAGTAAAGTAAGAAAAGAAGATAGAATTTCAGTTTTAAGTAGTATGCTTTGAGAAGTAATAAGTATTTAGTAAAGTGAAGAAGTAAAGTAAGAAAGAATATCTAATGATAAGTTTTCGTAGCAAGCACTAAAATATAAGTTAGAATATCCAAAATGTTAGTAATAATATAATAATTACGAATCTGTATTCGGTTTGTCAAGATATGCTTGTAGATGAAAGTTAGCCTATAGAAAAGTGAAGAAGTAAAGTAAGAAAAGAAGATAGAATTTCAGTTTTAAGTAGTATGCTTTGAGAAGTAATAAGTATTTAGAAAAGTGAAGAAGTAAAGTAAGAAAGAATATCTAATGATAAGTTTTCGTAGCAAGCACTAAAATATAAGTTAGAATATCCAAAATGTTAGTAATAATATAATAATTACGAATCTGTATTCGGTTTGTCAAGATATGCTTGTAGATGAAAGTTAGCCTATAGAAAAGTGAAGAAGTAAAGTAAGAAAAGAAGATAGAATTTCAGTTTTAAGTAGTATGCTTTGAGAAGTAATAAGTATTTAGAAAAGTGAAGAAGTAAAGTAAGAAAGAATATCTAATGATAAGTTTTCGTAGCAAGCACTAAAATATAAGTTAGAATATCCAAAATGTTAGTAATAATATAATAATTACGAATCTGTATTCGGTTTGTCAAGATATGCTTGTAGATGAAAGTTAGCCTATAGAAAAGTGAAGAAGTAAAGTAAGAAAAGAAGATAGAATTTCAGTTTTAAGTAGTATGCTTTGAGAAGTAATAAGTATTTAGAAAAGTGAAGAAGTAAAGTAAGAAAGAATATCTAATGATAAGTTTTCGTAGCAAGCACTAAAATATAAGTTAGAATATCCAAAATGTTAGTAATAATATAATAATTACGAATCTGTATTCGGTTTGTCAAGATATGCTTGTAGATGAAAGTTAGCCTATAGAAAAGTGAAGAAGTAAAGTAAGAAAAGAAGATAGAATTTCAGTTTTAAGTAGTATGCTTTGAGAAGTAATAAGTATTTAGTAAAGTGAAGAAGTAAAGTAAGAAAGAATATCTAATGATAAGTTTTCGTAGCAAGCACTAAAATATAAGTTAGAATATCCAAAATGTTAGTAATAATATAATAATTACGAATCTGTATTCGGTTTGTCAAGATATGCTTGTAGATGAAAGTTAGCCTATAGAAAAGTGAAGAAGTAAAGTAAGAAAAGAAGATAGAATTTCAGTTTTAAGTAGTATGCTTTGAGAAGTAATAAGTATTTAGAAAAGTGAAGAAGTAAAGTAAGAAAGAATATCTAATGATAAGTTTTCGTAGCAAGCACTAAAATATAAGTTAGAATATCCAAAATGTTAGTAATAATATAATAATTACGAATCTGTATTCGGTTTGTCAAGATATGCTTGTAGATGAAAGTTAGCCTATAGAAAAGTGAAGAAGTAAAGTAAGAAAAGAAGATAGAATTTCAGTTTTAAGTAGTATGCTTTGAGAAGTAATAAGTATTTAGTAAAGTGAAGAAGTAAAGTAAGAAAGAATATCTAATGATAAGTTTTCGTAGCAAGCACTAAAATATAAGTTAGAATATCCAAAATGTTAGTAATAATATAATAATTACGAATCTGTATTCGGTTTGTCAAGATATGCTTGTAGATGAAAGTTAGCCTATAGAAAAGTGAAGAAGTAAAGTAAGAAAAGAAGATAGAATTTCAGTTTTAAGTAGTATGCTTTGAGAAGTAATAAGTATTTAGAAAAGTGAAGAAGTAAAGTAAGAAAGAATATCTAATGATAAGTTTTCGTAGCAAGCACTAAAATATAAGTTAGAATATCCAAAATGTTAGTAATAATATAATAATTACGAATCTGTATTCGGTTTGTCAAGATATGCTTGTAGATGAAAGTTAGCCTATAGAAAAGTGAAGAAGTAAAGTAAGAAAAGAAGATAGAATTTCAGTTTTAAGTAGTATGCTTTGAGAAGTAATAAGTATTTAGAAAAGTGAAGAAGTAAAGTAAGAAAGAATATCTAATGATAAGTTTTCGTAGCAAGCACTAAAATATAAGTTAGAATATCCAAAATGTTAGTAATAATATAATAATTACGAATCTGTATTCGGTTTGTCAAGATATGCTTGTAGATGAAAGTTAGCCTATAGAAAAGTGAAGAAGTAAAGTAAGAAAAGAAGATAGAATTTCAGTTTTAAGTAGTATGCTTTGAGAAGTAATAAGTATTTAGTAAAGTGAAGAAGTAAAGTAAGAAAGAATATCTAATGATAAGTTTTCGTAGCAAGCACTAAAATATAAGTTAGAATATCCAAAATGTTAGTAATAATATAATAATTACGAATCTGTATTCGGTTTGTCAAGATATGCTTGTAGATGAAAGTTAGCCTATAGAAAAGTGAAGAAGTAAAGTAAGAAAAGAAGATAGAATTTCAGTTTTAAGTAGTATGCTTTGAGAAGTAATAAGTATTTAGAAAAGTGAAGAAGTAAAGTAAGAAAGAATATCTAATGATAAGTTTTCGTAGCAAGCACTAAAATATAAGTTAGAATATCCAAAATGTTAGTAATAATATAATAATTACGAATCTGTATTCGGTTTGTCAAGATATGCTTGTAGATGAAAGTTAGCCTATAGAAAAGTGAAGAAGTAAAGTAAGAAAAGAAGATAGAATTTCAGTTTTAAGTAGTATGCTTTGAGAAGTAATAAGTATTTAGAAAAGTGAAGAAGTAAAGTAAGAAAGAATATCTAATGATAAGTTTTCGTAGCAAGCACTAAAATATAAGTTAGAATATCCAAAATGTTAGTAATAATATAATAATTACGAATCTGTATTCGGTTTGTCAAGATATGCTTGTAGATGAAAGTTAGCCTATAGAAAAGTGAAGAAGTAAAGTAAGAAAAGAAGATAGAATTTCAGTTTTAAGTAGTATGCTTTGAGAAGTAATAAGTATTTAGAAAAGTGAAGAAGTAAAGTAAGAAAGAATATCTAATGATAAGTTTTCGTAGCAAGCACTAAAATATAAGTTAGAATATCCAAAATGTTAGTAATAATATAATAATTACGAATCTGTATTCGGTTTGTCAAGATATGCTTGTAGATGAAAGTTAGCCTATAGAAAAGTGAAGAAGTAAAGTAAGAAAAGAAGATAGAATTTCAGTTTTAAGTAGTATGCTTTGAGAAGTAATAAGTATTTAGAAAAGTGAAGAAGTAAAGTAAGAAAGAATATCTAATGATAAGTTTTCGTAGCAAGCACTAAAATATAAGTTAGAATATCCAAAATGTTAGTAATAATATAATAATTACGAATCTGTATTCGGTTTGTCAAGATATGCTTGTAGATGAAAGTTAGCCTATAGAAAAGTGAAGAAGTAAAGTAAGAAAAGAAGATAGAATTTCAGTTTTAAGTAGTATGCTTTGAGAAGTAATAAGTATTTAGAAAAGTGAAGAAGTAAAGTAAGAAAGAATATCTAATGATAAGTTTTCGTAGCAAGCACTAAAATATAAGTTAGAATATCCAAAATGTTAGTAATAATATAATAATTACGAATCTGTATTCGGTTTGTCAAGATATGCTTGTAGATGAAAGTTAGCCTATAGAAAAGTGAAGAAGTAAAGTAAGAAAAGAAGATAGAATTTCAGTTTTAAGTAGTATGCTTTGAGAAGTAATAAGTATTTAGTAAAGTGAAGAAGTAAAGTAAGAAAGAATATCTAATGATAAGTTTTCGTAGCAAGCACTAAAATATAAGTTAGAATATCCAAAATGTTAGTAATAATATAATAATTACGAATCTGTATTCGGTTTGTCAAGATATGCTTGTAGATGAAAGTTAGCCTATAGAAAAGTGAAGAAGTAAAGTAAGAAAAGAAGATAGAATTTCAGTTTTAAGTAGTATGCTTTGAGAAGTAATAAGTATTTAGTAAAGTGAAGAAGTAAAGTAAGAAAGAATATCTAATGATAAGTTTTCGTAGCAAGCACTAAAATATAAGTTAGAATATCCAAAATGTTAGTAATAATATAATAATTACGAATCTGTATTCGGTTTGTCAAGATATGCTTGTAGATGAAAGTTAGCCTATAGAAAAGTGAAGAAGTAAAGTAAGAAAAGAAGATAGAATTTCAGTTTTAAGTAGTATGCTTTGAGAAGTAATAAGTATTTAGAAAAGTGAAGAAGTAAAGTAAGAAAGAATATCTAATGATAAGTTTTCGTAGCAAGCACTAAAATATAAGTTAGAATATCCAAAATGTTAGTAATAATATAATAATTACGAATCTGTATTCGGTTTGTCAAGATATGCTTGTAGATGAAAGTTAGCCTATAGAAAAGTGAAGAAGTAAAGTAAGAAAAGAAGATAGAATTTCAGTTTTAAGTAGTATGCTTTGAGAAGTAATAAGTATTTAGAAAAGTGAAGAAGTAAAGTAAGAAAGAATATCTAATGATAAGTTTTCGTAGCAAGCACTAAAATATAAGTTAGAATATCCAAAATGTTAGTAATAATATAATAATTACGAATCTGTATTCGGTTTGTCAAGATATGCTTGTAGATGAAAGTTAGCCTATAGAAAAGTGAAGAAGTAAAGTAAGAAAAGAAGATAGAATTTCAGTTTTAAGTAGTATGCTTTGAGAAGTAATAAGTATTTAGAAAAGTGAAGAAGTAAAGTAAGAAAGAATATCTAATGATAAGTTTTCGTAGCAAGCACTAAAATATAAGTTAGAATATCCAAAATGTTAGTAATAATATAATAATTACGAATCTGTATTCGGTTTGTCAAGATATGCTTGTAGATGAAAGTTAGCCTATAGAAAAGTGAAGAAGTAAAGTAAGAAAAGAAGATAGAATTTCAGTTTTAAGTAGTATGCTTTGAGAAGTAATAAGTATTTAGAAAAGTGAAGAAGTAAAGTAAGAAAGAATATCTAATGATAAGTTTTCGTAGCAAGCACTAAAATATAAGTTAGAATATCCAAAATGTTAGTAATAAATATAATAATTACGAATCTGTATTCGGTTTGTCAAGATATGCTTGTAGATGAAAGTTAGCCTATAGAAAAGTGAAGAAGTAAAGTAAGAAAAGAAGATAGAATTTCAGTTTTAAGTAGTATGCTTTGAGAAGTAATAAGTATTTAGAAAAGTGAAGAAGTAAAGTAAGAAAGAATATCTAATGATAAGTTTTCGTAGCAAGCACTAAAATATAAGTTAGAATATCCAAAATGTTAGTAATAATATAATAATTACGAATCTGTATTCGGTTTGTCAAGATATGCTTGTAGATGAAAGTTAGCCTATAGAAAAGTGAAGAAGTAAAGTAAGAAAAGAAGATAGAATTTCAGTTTTAAGTAGTATGCTTTGAGAAGTAATAAGTATTTAGTAAAGTGAAGAAGTAAAGTAAGAAAGAATATCTAATGATAAGTTTTCGTAGCAAGCACTAAAATATAAGTTAGAATATCCAAAATGTTAGTAATAATATAATAATTACGAATCTGTATTCGGTTTGTCAAGATATGCTTGTAGATGAAAGTTAGCCTATAGAAAAGTGAAGAAGTAAAGTAAGAAAAGAAGATAGAATTTCAGTTTTAAGTAGTATGCTTTGAGAAGTAAATAAGTATTTATTAAAGTGAAGAAGTAAAGTAAGAAAGAATATCTAATGAATAAGTTTTCGTTAGCAAGCACTAAAATATAAGTTAGAATATCCAAATGTTTAGTAATAATATAATAATTACGAATCTGTATTCGGTTTGTCAAGATATGCTTGTAGATGAAAGTTAGCTTGCTAGCGAAGAACTTATCATTAGATATTCTTTCTTACTTTACTTCTTCACTTTTCGAAATACTTATTACTTCTCAAAGCATACTACTTAAAACTGAAATTCTATCTTCTTTTCTTACTTACTTCTTCACTTTTCTATAGGCTAACTTCATCTACAAGCATATCTTGACAAACCGAATACAGATTCGTAATTATTATATTATTACTAACATTTTGGATATTCTAACTTATATTTAGTGCTTGCTACGAAAACTTATCATTATATATTCTTTCTTACTTTACTTCTTCACTTTTCTAAATATACTTATTACTTCTCAAAGCATACTACTTAAAACTGAAATTCTATCTTCTTTTCTTACTTTACTTCTTCACTTTTCTATAGGCTAACTTTCATCTACAAGCATATCTTGACAAACCGAATACAGATTCGTAATTATTATATTATTACTAACATTTTGGATATTCTAACTTATATTTTAGTGCTTGCTACGAAAACTTATCATTAGATATTCTTTCTTACTTTACTTCTTCACTTTTCTAAATACTTATTACTTCTCAATAGCATACTACTTAAAACTGAAATTCTATCTTCTTTTCTTACTTTACTTCTTCACTTTTCTATAGGCTAACTTTCATCTACAAGCATATCTTGACAAACCGAATACAGATTCGTAATTATTATATTATTACTAACATTTTGGATATTCTAACTTATATTTTAGTGCTTGCTACGAAAACTTATCATTAGATATTCTTTCTTACTTTACTTCTTCACTTTACTAAATACTTATTACTTCTCAAAGCATACTACTTAAAACTGAAATTCTATCTTCTTTTCTTACTTTACTTCTTCACTTTTCTATAGCTAACTTTCATCTACAAGCATATCTTGACAAACCGAATACAGATTCGTAATTATTATATTATTACTAACATTTTGGATATTCTAACTTATATTTTAGTGCTTGCTACGAAAACTTATCATTAGATATTCTTTCTTACTTTACTTCTTCACTTTACTAAATACTTATTACTTCTCAAAGCATACTACTTAAAACTGAAATTCTATCTTCTTTTCTTACTTTACTTCTTCACTTTTCTATAGGCTAACTTTCATCTACAAGCATATCTTGACAAACCGAATACAGATTCGTAATTATTATATTATTACTAACATTTTGGATATTCAACTTATATTTTAGTGCTTGCTACGAAAACTTATCATTAGATATTCTTTCTTACTTTACTTCTTCACTTTTCTAAATACTTATTACTTCTCAAAGCATACTACTTAAAACTGAAATTCTATCTTCTTTTCTTACTTTACTTCTTCACTTTTCTATAGGCTAACTTTCATCTACAAGCATATCTTGACAAACCGAATACAGATTCGTATTATTATATTATTACTAACATTTTGGATATTCTAACTTATATTTTAGTGCTTGCTACGAAAACTTATCATTAGATATTCTTTCTTACTTTACTTCTTCACTTTTCTAAATACTTATTACTTCTCATAGCATACTACTTAAAACTGAAATTCTATCTTCTTTTCTTACTTACTTCTTCACTTTTCTATAGGCTAACTTTCATCTACAAGCATATCTTGACAAACCGAATACAGATTCGTAATTATTATATTATTACTAACATTTTGGATATTCTAACTTATATTTTAGTGCTTGCTACGAAAACTTATCATTAGATATTCTTTCTTACTTTACTTCTTCACTTTTCTAAATACTTATTACTTCTCAAAGCATACTACTTAAAACTGAAATTCTATCTTCTTTTCTTACTTTACTTCTTCACTTTTCTATAGGCTAACTTTCATCTACAAGCATATCTTGACAAACCGAATACAGATTCGTAATTATTATATTATTACTAACATTTTGGATATTCTAACTTATATTTTAGTGCTTGCTACGAAAACTTATCATTAGATATTCTTTCTTACTTTACTTCTTCACTTTTCTAAATACTTATTACTTCTCAAAGCATACTACTTAAAACTGAAATTCTATCTTCTTTTCTTACTTTACTTCTTCACTTTTCTATAGGCTAACTTTCATCTACAAGCATATCTTGACAAACCGAATACAGATTCGTAATTATTATATTATTACTAACATTTTGGATATTCTAACTTATATTTTAGTGCTTGCCTACGAAAACTTATCATTAGATATTCTTTCTTACTTTACTTCTTCACTTTTCTAAATACTTATTACTTCTCAAAGCATACTACTTAAAACTGAAATTCTATCTTCTTTTCTTACTTTACTTCTTCACTTTTCTATAGGCTAACTTTCATCTACAAGCATATCTTGACAAACCGAATACAGATTCGTAATTATTATATTATTACTAACATTTTGGATATTCTAACTTATATTTTAGTGCTTGCTACGAAAACTTATCATTAGATATTCTTTCTTACTTTACTTCTTCACTTTTCTAAATACTTATTACTTCTCAAAGCATACTACTTAAAACTGAAATTCTATCTTCTTTTCTTACTTTACTTCTTCACTTTTCTATAGGCTAACTTTCATCTACAAGCATATCTTGACAAACCGAATACAGATTCGTAATTATTATATTATTACTAACATTTTGGATATTCTAACTTATATTTTAGTGCTTGCTACGAAAACTTATCATTAGATATTCTTTCTTACTTTACTTCTTCACTTTACTAAATACTTATTACTTCTCAAAGCATACTACTTAAAACTGAAATTCTATCTTCTTTTCTTACTTTACTTCTTCACTTTTCTATAGGCTAACTTTCATCTACAAGCATATCTTGACAAACCGAATACAGATTCGTAATTATTATATTATTACTAACATTTTGGATATTCTAACTTATATTTTAGTGCTTGCTACGAAAACTTATCATTAGATATTCTTTCTTACTTTACTTCTTCACTTTTCTAAATACTTATTACTTCTCAAAGCATACTACTTAAAACTGAAATTCTATCTTCTTTTCTTACTTTACTTCTTCACTTTTCTATAGGCTAACTTTCATCTACAAGCATATCTTGACAAACCGAATACAGATTCGTAATTATTATATTATTACTAACATTTTGGATATTCTAACTTATATTTTAGTGCTTGCTACGAAAACTTATCATTAGATATTCTTTCTTACTTTACTTCTTCACTTTTCTAAATACTTATTACTTCTCAAAGCATACTACTTAAAACTGAAATTCTATCTTCTTTTCTTACTTTACTTCTTCACTTTTCTATAGGCTAACTTTCATCTACAAGCATATCTTGACAAACCGAATACAGATTCGTAATTATTATATTATTACTAACATTTTGGATATTCTAACTTATATTTTAGTGCTTGCTACGAAAACTTATCATTAGATATTCTTTCTTACTTTACTTCTTCACTTTTCTAAATACTTATTACTTCTCAAAGCATACTACTTAAAACTGAAATTCTATCTTCTTTTCTTACTTTACTTCTTCACTTTTCTATAGGCTAACTTTCATCTACAAGCATATCTTGACAAACCGAATACAGATTCGTAATTATTATATTATTACTAACATTTTGGATATTCTAACTTATATTTTAGTGCTTGCTACGAAAACTTATCATTAGATATTCTTTCTTACTTTACTTCTTCACTTTTCTAAATACTTATTACTTCTCAAAGCATACTACTTAAAACTGAAATTCTATCTTCTTTTCTTACTTTACTTCTTCACTTTTCTATAGGCTAACTTTCATCTACAAGCATATCTTGACAAACCGAATACAGATTCGTAATTATTATATTATTACTAACATTTTGGATATTCTAACTTATATTTTAGTGCTTGCTACGAAAACTTATCATTAGATATTCTTTCTTACTTTACTTCTTCACTTTTCTAAATACTTATTACTTCTCAAAGCATACTACTTAAAACTGAAATTCTATCTTCTTTTCTTACTTTACTTCTTCACTTTTCTATAGGCTAACTTTCATCTACAAGCATATCTTGACAAACCGAATACAGATTCGTAATTATTATATATTACTAACATTTTGGATATTCTAACTTATATTTTAGTGCTTGCTACGAAAACTTATCATTAGATATTCTTTCTTACTTTACTTCTTCACTTTTCTAAATACTTATTACTTCTCAAAGCATACTACTTAAAACTGAAATTCTATCTTCTTTTCTTACTTTACTTCTTCACTTTTCTATAGGCTAACTTTCATCTACAAGCATATCTTGACAAACCGAATACAGATTCGTAATTATTATATTATTACTAACATTTTGGATATTCTAACTTATATTTTAGTGCTTGCTACGAAAACTTATCATTAGATATTCTTTCTTACTTTACTTCTTCACTTTTCTAAATACTTATTACTTCTCAAAGCATACTACTTAAAACTGAAATTCTATCTTCTTTTCTTACTTTACTTCTTCACTTTTCTATAGGCTAACTTTCATCTACAAGCATATCTTGACAAACCGAATACAGATTCGTAATTATTATATTATTACTAACATTTTGGATATTCTAACTTATATTTTAGTGCTTGCTACGAAAACTTATCATTAGATATTCTTTCTTACTTTACTTCTTCACTTTTCTAAATACTTATTACTTCTCAAAGCATACTACTTAAAACTGAAATTCTATCTTCTTTCTTACTTTACTTCTTCACTTTTCTATAGGCTAACTTTCATCTACAAGCATATCTTGACAAACCGAATACAGATTCGTAATTATTATATTATTACTAACATTTGGATATTCTAACTTATATTTTAGTGCTTGCTACGAAAACTTATCATTAGATATTCTTTCTTACTTTACTTCTTCACTTTTCTAAATACTTATTACTTCTCAAAGCATACTACTTAAAACTGAAATTCTATCTTCTTTTCTTACTTTACTTCTTCACTTTTCTATAGGCTAACTTTCATCTACAAGCATATCTTGACAAACCGAATACAGATTCGTAATTATTATATTATTACTAACATTTTGGATATTCTAACTTATATTTTAGTGCTTGCTACGAAAACTTATCATTAGATATTCTTTCTTACTTTACTTCTTCACTTTTCTAAATACTTATTACTTCTCAAAGCATACTACTTAAAACTGAAATTCTATCTTCTTTTCTTACTTTACTTCTTCACTTTTCTATAGGCTAACTTTCATCTACAAGCATATCTTGACAAACCGAATACAGATTCGTAATTATTATATTATTACTAACATTTTGGATATTCTAACTTATATTTTTAGTGCTTGCTACGAAAACTTATCATTAGATATTCTTTCTTACTTTACTTCTTCACTTTACTAAATACTTATTACTTCTCAAAGCATACTACTTAAAACTGAAATTCTATCTTCTTTTCTTACTTTACTTCTTCACTTTTCTATAGGCTAACTTTCATCTACAAGCATATCTTGACAAACCGAATACAGATTCGTAATTATTATATTATTACTAACATTTTGGATATTCTAACTTATATTTTAGTGCTTGCTACGAAAACTTATCATTAGATATTCTTTCTTACTTTACTTCTTCACTTTTCTAAATACTTATTACTTCTCAAAGCATACTACTTAAAACTGAAATTCTATCTTCTTTTCTTACTTTACTTCTTCACTTTTCTATAGGCTAACTTCATCTACAAGCATATCTTGACAAACCGAATACAGATTCGTAATTATTATATTATTACTAACATTTTGGATATTCTAACTTATATTTTAGTGCTTGCTACGAAAACTTATCATTAGATATTCTTTCTTACTTTACTTCTTCACTTTTCTAAATACTTATTACTTCTCAAAGCATACTACTTAAAACTGAAATTCTATCTTCTTTTCTTACTTTACTTCTTCACTTTTCTATAGGCTAACTTTCATCTACAAGCATATCTTGACAAACCGAATACAGATTCGTAATTATTATATTATTAACTAACATTTTGGATATTCTAACTTATATTTTAGTGCTTGCTACGAAAACTTATCATTAGATATTCTTTCTTACTTTACTTCTTCACTTTTCTAAATACTTATTACTTCTCAAAGCATACTACTTAAAACTGAAATTCTATCTTCTTTTCTTACTTTACTTCTTCACTTTTCTATAGGCTAACTTTCATCTACAAGCATATCTTGACAAACCGAATACAGATTCGTAATTATTATATTATTACTAACATTTTTGGATATTCTAACTTATATTTTAGTGCTTGCTACGAAAACTTATCATTAGATATTCTTTCTTACTTTACTTCTTCACTTTTCTAAATACTTATTACTTCTCAAAGCATACTACTTAAAACTGAAATTCTATCTTCTTTTCTTACTTTACTTCTTCACTTTTCTATAGGCTAACTTTCATCTACAAGCATATCTTGACAAACCGAATACAGATTCGTAATTATTATATTATTACTAACATTTTGGATATTCTAACTTATATTTTAGTGCTTGCTACGAAAACTTATCATTAGATATTCTTTCTTACTTTACTTCTTCACTTTACTAAATACTTATTACTTCTCAAAGCATACTACTTAAAACTGAAATTCTATCTTCTTTTCTTACTTTACTTCTTCACTTTTCTATAGGCTAACTTTCATCTACAAGCATATCTTGACAAACCGAATACAGATTCGTAATTATTATATTATTACTAACATTTTGGATATTCTAACTTATATTTTAGTGCTTGCTACGAAAACTTATCATTAGATATTCTTTCTTACTTTACTTCTTCACTTTTCTAAATACTTATTACTTCTCAAAGCATACTACTTAAAACTGAAATTCTATCTTCTTTTCTTACTTTACTTCTTCACTTTTCTATAGGCTAACTTTCATCTACAAGCATATCTTGACAAACCGAATACAGATTCGTAATTATTATATTATTACTAACATTTTGGATATTCTAACTTATATTTTAGTGCTTGCTACGAAAACTTATCATTAGATATTCTTTCTTACTTTACTTCTTCACTTTTCTAAATACTTATTACTTCTCAAAGCATACTACTTAAAACTGAAATTCTATCTTCTTTTCTTACTTTACTTCTTCACTTTTCTATAGGCTAACTTTCATCTACAAGCATATCTTGACAAACCGAATACAGATTCGTAATTATTATATTATTACTAACATTTGGATATTCTAACTTATATTTTAGTGCTTGCTACGAAAACTTATCATTAGATATTCTTTCTTACTTTACTTCTTCACTTTTCTAAATACTTATTACTTCTCAAAGCATACTACTTAAAACTGAAATTCTATCTTCTTTTCTTACTTTACTTCTTCACTTTTCTATAGGCTAACTTTCATCTACAAGCATATCTTGACAAACCGAATACAGATTCGTAATTATTATATTATTACTAACATTTTGGATATTCTAACTTATATTTTAGTGCTTGCTACGAAAACTTATCATTAGATATTCTTTCTTACTTTACTTCTTCACTTTTCTAAATACTTATTACTTCTCAAAGCATACTACTTAAAACTGAAATTCTATCTTCTTTTCTTACTTTACTTCTTCACTTTTCTATAGGCTAACTTTCATCTACAAGCATATCTTGACAAACCGAATACAGATTCGTAATTATTATATTATTACTAACATTTTGGATATTCTAACTTATATTTTAGTGCTTGCTACGAAAACTTATCATTAGATATTCTTTCTTACTTTACTTCTTCACTTTTCTAAATACTTATTACTTCTCAAAGCATACTACTTAAAACTGAAATTCTATCTTCTTTTCTTACTTTACTTCTTCACTTTTCTATAGGCTAACTTTCATCTACAAGCATATCTTGACAAACCGAATACAGATTCGTAATTATTATATTATTACTAACATTTTGGATATTCTAACTTATATTTTAGTGCTTGCTACGAAAACTTATCATTAGATATTCTTTCTTACTTTACTTCTTCACTTTTCTAAATACTTATTACTTCTCAAAGCATACTACTTAAAACTGAAATTCTATCTTCTTTTCTTACTTTACTTCTTCACTTTTCTATAGGCTAACTTTCATCTACAAGCATATCTTGACAAACCGAATACAGATTCGTAATTATTATATTATTACTAACATTTTGGATATTCTAACTTATATTTTAGTGCTTGCTACGAAAACTTATCATTAGATATTCTTTCTTACTTTACTTCTTCACTTTTCTAAATACTTATTACTTCTCAAAGCATACTACTTAAAACTGAAATTCTATCTTCTTTTCTTACTTTACTTCTTCACTTTTCTATAGGCTAACTTTCATCTACAAGCATATCTTGACAAACCGAATACAGATTCGTAATTATTATATTATTACTAACATTTTGGATATTCTAACTTATATTTTAGTGCTTGCTACGAAAACTTATCATTAGATATTCTTTCTTACTTTACTTCTTCACTTTCTAAATACTTATTACTTCTCAAAGCATACTACTTAAAACTGAAATTCTATCTTCTTTTCTTACTTTACTTCTTCACTTTTCTATAGGCTAACTTTCATCTACAAGCATATCTTGACAAACCGAATACAGATTCGTAATTATTATATTATTACTAACATTTTGGATATTCTAACTTATATTTTAGTGCTTGCTACGAAAACTTATCATTAGATATTCTTTCTTACTTTACTTCTTCACTTTTCTAAATACTTATTACTTCTCAAAGCATACTACTTAAAACTGAAATTCTATCTTCTTTTCTTACTTTACTTCTTCACTTTTCTATAGGGCTAACTTTCATCTACAAGCATATCTTGACAAACCGAATACAGATTCGTAATTATTATATTATTACTAACATTTTGGATATTCTAACTTATATTTTAGTGCTTGCTACGAAAACTTATCATTAGATATTCTTTCTTACTTTACTTCTTCACTTTTCTAAATACTTATTACTTCTCAAAGCATACTACTTAAAACTGAAATTCTATCTTCTTTTCTTACTTTACTTCTTCACTTTTCATGCAAATATAATCAAAAATATCTTTTGACTTCTAGTATAACTTTACATAACTGATTGCAAGACTCTTTTCTTACTTTTCTTCTTCACTTTTCATGCAAATATAATCAAAATTATCTTTTTTGACTTCTAGATAACTTTACATAACTGATTGCAAGACTCTTTTTCTTACTTTTCTTCTTCACTTTCATGCAAATATAATCAAAAATATCTTTTTGACTTCCTAGTATAACTTTACATAACTGATTGCAAGACTCTTTTTCTTACTTTTCTTCTTCACTTTTCATGCAAATATAATCAAAAATATCTTTTTGACTTCTAGTATAACTTTACATAACTGATTGCAAGACTCTTTTCTTACTTTTCTTCTTCACTTTTCATGCAAATATAATCAAAAATATCTTTTTGACTTCTAGTATAACTTTACATAACTGATTGCAAGACTCTTTTTCTTACTTTTCTTCTTCTTCACTTTTCATGCAAATATAATCAAAAATATCTTTTTGACTTCTAGTATAACTTTACATAACTGATTGCAAGACTCTTTTTCTTACTTTTCTTCTTCACTTTTCATGCAAATATAATCAAAAATATCTTTTTGACTTCTAGTATAACTTTACATAACTGATTGCAAGACTCTTTTTCTTACTTTTCTTCTTCACTTTTCATGCAAATATAATCAAAAATATCTTTTTGACTTCTAGTATAACTTTACATAACTGATTGCAAGACTCTTTTTCTTACTTTTCTTCTTCACTTTTCATGCAAATATAATCAAAAATATCTTTTTGACTTCTAGTATAACTTTACATAACTGATTGCAAGACTCTTTTTCTTACTTTTCTTCTTCACTTTTCATGCAAATATAATCAAAAATATCTTTTTGACTTCTAGTATAACTTTACATAACTGATTGCAAGACTCTTTTTCTTACTTTTCTTCTTCACTTTTCATGCAAATATAATCAAAAATATCTTTTTGACTTCTAGTATAACTTTACATAACTGATTGCAAAACTCTTTTTCTTACTTTTCTTCTTCACTTTTCATGCAAATATAATCAAAAATATCTTTTTGACTTCTAGTATAACTTTACATAACTGATTGCAAGACTCTTTTCTTACTTTTCTTCTTCACTTTTCATGCAAATATAATCAAAAATATCTTTTGACTTCTAGTATAACTTTACATAACTGATTGCAAGACTCTTTTTCTTACTTTTCTTCTTCACTTTTCATGCAAATATAATCAAAAATATCTTTTTGACTTCTAGTATAACTTTACATAACTGATTGCAAAACTCTTTTTCTTACTTTTCTTCTTCACTTTTCATGCAAATATAATCAAAAATATCTTTTTGACTTCTAGTATAACTTTACATAACTGATTGCAAGACTCTTTTTCTTACTTTTCTCTTCACTTTTCATGCAAATATAATCAAAAATATCTTTTTGACTTCTAGTATAACTTTACATAACTGATTGCAAGACTCTTTTTCTTACTTTTCTTCTTCACTTTTCATGCAAATATAATCAAAAATATCTTTTTGACTTCTAGTATAACTTTACATAACTGATTGCAAAACTCTTTTCTTACTTTTCTTCTTCACTTTTCATGCAAATATAATCAAAAATATCTTTTTGACTTCTAGTATAACTTTACATAACTGATTGCAAGACTCTTTTTCTTACTTTTCTTCTTCACTTTTCATGCAAATATAATCAAAAATATCTTTTTGACTTCTAGTATAACTTTACATAACTGATTGCAAAACTCTTTTTCTTACTTTTCTTCTTCACTTTTCATGCAAATATAATCAAAAATATCTTTTTGACTTCTAGTATAACTTTACATAACTGATTGCAAGACTCTTTTTCTTACTTTTCTTCTTCACTTTTCATGCAAATATAATCAAAAATATCTTTTTGACTTCTAGTATAACTTTACATAACTGATTGCAAGAC
>CAMPDV010004551.1:0-35553 GCA_946699065.1 Loxodes magnus
AGCTCAGGGTAAAATTATACCGATATAAACAATATAATCAAAGAAATGAGGAATGTTAAATTCATTGGAACTACTGGAAAAGTTAGTATTGATTCTTCCTCAAATGATAGAGAAAGTAATGCTTGATCTATTATTAATTACCGCAAAGATGAATAAGGACTATGAAAAGTTTAAAATATAGGATATTATTGTGTCACTTGTAGTGTCATTTTTGACTTTAAATCTCCTTTCATGTGAGGAGATGGAAGTACAGGAGCATATGACTATATTTGGCGCTTATCCTGTCCTTTTAAGGAAAGAGATAAAAAGGAATTCAGAAACGGAAAAATAATAAAATATGTGGTATCTTTTGTGATGCTTTCTCTAGTAATTATAGTTTCATTCTGCGAGATTAAATTAGAAAGTAATTATAAATTTATTAGACTAGATAGATGTTTAGTAATGTCTAGTTGAGATTTCATTTATATTTTACATCTAGTTTTATACTTTTTATAAATCATTTCTGTAGGTCCAGATATATCAGAGTATGGTTTCACAGCAGAATTTATAACGAGTTGTGCTAAATTAGATTTCGTAAACATTTTTTGAGTTTCAAATAATAGATAATATTCTAACTAATTAGTAGCATGTACTGTAACTTTTATTTGGATTCTCTGCTTTTTTTCCACAATTTTGAAACTCGAATTCTAGAAAAGATAATTTTTTTAGTTTATAGGAAGTTTTTCTTATTACTTTGGACCATTTTTGGCTTATAGTTTTTACCTTCCTCTTAACTGAAATTTTATGGATTTATTTATTTGTGTGGAAGGAGTAGATAAGAATAAAAGTGGTAACTTAGAGTATTAAGAATCTTTCCATTACAAAGATTGCAATTGAGAATGTTGATAAGGAAGTTACCTTTTATTCGTTGTACTATGCTCTTTCTGCTTTTTTGCATATACAATTTTTGGAACTTAAACAGTTCTGATATGACAAGAATTATACGGATACGTTATGAAAATAAAGTATGAAAAGAATTATTTAGTTGGGTATAGAGTATTTTAGATGATTTTAGTTACATTTAACTTAATGTTCCAGAATCATTAATTTGCGTATTCTGTTATTTACCTAATAATCTTGGTAATATTGTTTTACTATACTTACAAATCTTGGCCTTGCTCTTATCAAAAAGCGAATGTATGAATACTAATCCTTCTCAGCTGCAATATAAATCACGCCATTATTCAAATTTTTAGAATAAGTCTATCTAGTCTTGTCATAGACATAAGAATATGAATAATATTATTTATATTTGGATGTCTTATAAGTATTTTGGTAGGCTACAAATTTTAGAGAAAATATCAAACTTTGCTAACAATTTTCGAGCTAGATGAAACTTATTTATTTAGATGGGTATTTTAATTAAAGAAAAACGATCACTTAATGCATCATTACATTAATAACTAATTCCTTTATCTCAATTTTAGAAAATTTCAAGCTTAGAAATAACTAACCAAAGAAAACTTTCTATTCGACTAGAAGAACTTTTCTCTATAGACCTATTTGCAGCATAATGTTTTTGGTAATAATAGTAACTTGTTCTTATATTATTTAAACGAAGATTCAATTTCATTTTAGGATAGTTCCATAAAAGAGGAATTTAAAATACAGACATAACCTCAAGAAGATATTGAAGAATAAAAATCTAACAAGAAGGTAGATATTTCAGTATCCTTAACTCACAATCCATTTTCGAACGATGAAAGTATCTTTTTCAAAAAACCTTTTTATAAGTCAGACAATTAAGCAATTTAATTTTAATAAATCTCAAGCAAAGAGGAACTAACTATCATTTAGTTCTATAAAGAAGAAGAGAATAAAGAAGAGAAAAAGGCAGCAGAAGATTGAATTTTTTTAATTATGAGTTTATAGATAAAAGTATTAATTAAATAGCTTTAATATCTTTAATTTTATTACCATTATTCAACTATAATCTAATTTACATAATCTTTTACAAAAAAATACAAATCGCTTACATTAATTAAATCTTAAATAATTATTTGCTCATTTTACAATGTTTATGTTGAATAATTAAAAGCTAATTTCAACCTTTATTTATCAAAGTTGCTTTTTAAGAAACAATTAGTTTAAAAAATTTTAAAAAGCTTTAGAAAGTTAAAATTTTGCATATAATTATAAAATCTAAATTGAAAAATAATGAATTAGATTCTCACTTTATAGACTAAATTGATTTAAATAAAATTTAATTAAAATAATTAAAATTAATAAATAAGCAATATAAGTTATTATGGCTTGTCTATTTGTAAATAAAAGTTTATAATATTAAAATTATTCTTATTTAAACTTTATATTCTAGAAAATAAATTAATTAATTAAAAATTGCAAGTATAAAATATTTTACTTTATATAAATAATTAATCAGGTATAATTTATTTTGCATTAACTTTATAACTTTAGTTTATAATCCAATTTAAAAACTAATAAAATATAAATAAACATTCTAGAAAATAAGCAAAAAGATTAGATATTGCTTATCTTTTAATTATTCTTTTATAAATTTTTTCCAAATAATCTTACAAAAAATTGTAACAAAATAAAAATATAAGCATATTTAAGTTTAGTCACTAAATATTTTAAATGATATATTTTAATCTCTAAATAAAATTAATTTATAATAAATAATATGCTAATTTTATGATTAGTAAAAATTAACTATTTAAAAATCTTAATTAATTATATCTTATTTTATATTATTTTATATTATTTCATATTTAAAATTAGGAAAATTTAAATAATTACTTTTTTATTTTTTGTTTATTTAAATAAAATATTTAAAATCCATTATTTTATAATATTAGTTTATTTGATAAAATCATATTCATTCAAAGAAAATTTTAATTAAAATATTAGGTGATAGCTTTATTGCTTAAAAATAATTTTATAATTATATTTTTATAAAATTAGTAAAAATTAAAATTTTATTTAAAGAGAAAATTGATATTCTTAAGATTACACAGAAAAGATAGAATAGATAAATATTTATTTATAGTAATTTAGTTTTAGTTTTATTAATAAATCTATAAAATTTTCACATAAACAATGTTTTATTCCTAATATATATTAGCCTTAATAGGTCAATTTCTGAAAATAAAGTTATAAAATAATATAATTTATTATTAATCATTAAATAATTATTCTCACTTCGGCTTAATTAAAGTTTTAAAAGTATGGAATTTCCTCTCCTGCATTTTCTATCTTTGCATTTAATTTTCTTTTACTTTCCTCCTTTTTATATTCAGAGCTAAGAATCAGTTTTTTCTTTCAAATTTTCCCAATTTTCGAGTGCCAGAATTAAAGTTAATCTCAGTTGGAGGATTGCTCCTTCCTATTTAAAATAATTGATAATAAGAGACAAAACTACAATTTAAATGATAGTGTATATTTGGATAATATTTAAGATAGAAATGTCAAAATATTAATATTAAAATAGAAATTAAAATCATTATTTGATAAGCTAAATTATAGCTGAGTAAAAAATTAGTTTCATCAATGGATAAAAGAAAAAATTAAAGTATGCAAGATAAATAAATTTTATATTTTAGCCACCGTTTGTTTAAAACCTTAGGAAATATAACTAGTTATATCTTAAATGAAATTTTAAGAATTGTGTAATAAGAAATAAAGTAAGGAAATCTTATAAACTTATATCTTTAAAATAGTGGATAGTACCTTTCCAATAATTATAACTAATTGGTTTATTAAATTATTTTGAATATCATAGTAACTAGATATTGAGTGAGGCATAACTCAGTTACTCTTTTATTTTTTCATAATTAAGAAATTAGAAAGTTATCTAGGCATATGATACACTAAATTAAAGTATTGAGTAGAAAAAGTAAACTCAAAAATTCGAACAAAAGACAATCACAAATTTGAAAATCACAAAAAGAAATATTTTACCTTTTTGAGTATTTATGTCTACTACCAATTAATAACTTTATATATAGTGTAATTAAGCTTTAATAATATTAATTTAATTATTATATAAAATTTCCCATACATGAAAAAGTTCTTCTGATATATAACAACAACGAAAATAATTGATATAGCTTTATCTCTTTCGAAAAGTATAAAATTCTTAAATTAGCTTAGTATTTAAATTAAATTTTCTTAACTAAAGATATATTAAAATGAAGGAATATCATTGAAAAAGTTTAAATCTTTATTTAAAACTTGAGTAATTTCCGCAGCTAAAGTAATTTATGCTGTCGAAAAACTTGCTGTATTATTTTTTAAATTAAATAAGCAAAAATAATTATTAGTGCTTATACATCTATAACCCTGATTTATCTAACTAATAACACTTAAAAATAACATGAAATTATCATAATTTATGAATGATACCTTATACATCTTTTTTATTACCTTTTAGATTATCTTTATTGTTATAAAATGATATCCATAAACTTTTGACTTAATAACACTCAAGCAAATAAAGATTTTAACCTTTAAAGAATCATTAAATAGATAAAAAAGGAGGAATATCCACTTTCTTTCTTTTTAGTATATAAGAACTTAATTTTTCTTATTTTATAGATGAGATTTTATTTCTATGATCTATAACATGTTACATAAATTAGATGTATACTAAATAGAAAGCTAGACAAGTAGGAAGCTTATTAAATAAATTAATGGATACTCAGTTGATTAATATTTATCTCTACTAATACACTAGGCTAACTTGCTAATTTATTAACTAGAATTCAAATTTTTTATGCCAAAGCACTTAATCTTCCAAAGAAATGAGAATTAGCCTTTTTTGAGTAGTGTAGTAAATTAAATCAAACAACAATTACAAATCTATATAAATTTTTCTTAAGCTTAACTATGAATTTGAAAGGCAAAAAGAGATCCTATTTAATCAAATGATTAGAAACTAGTTATTATAATCAGACTCTCTAGTTTATATATTAGTTCAAATGTAAAAAATTGTAATTATATTGTAAAAATAGATTTTGAATCTAAATATCAAGAAATAAGCTTGAACAAAAGTATCTTTACAGCATTAAATTAACTTCTAAGATTTTTAAAAACAAAAATAAAAAATTCTAGATAAATTATCTATCTTAGTAGCATAGTTTGAGCATGATAGTAATATGTTTTAGATTTTAGTAAATTAAGAAAATAGGGAAAATAATTAATTTTAAGGATATAATTTATTTAACAATATTTCTTTTCAAATTTTTAAATTATTAAATTTCTAATTATCAAGGAATTCTCAATTAATAAGTATATAAAGCAAGATTTTCTAAAGATGAATTTGCTATATTTATTTAGTCATTAGTACAATAATATATGCAAAGGCTTGATAAAAGCAGTAGTTAAAATTTAATCTTTGTGTGATTCGTATGGAGAAATAATTACATAAGGTATAAAGTTTATATTATTCAAATTTGCAAGAATTAAGCTTATTTGAAAGTGCCAATCTAATAATTTTTACCAACAAAAAATTAAATATTAGTTCACTTTTTTAAGATAAAAAGAGAAAATAATTTCTAATCACTTAGTTAAATCTAGATTTTCTTATCTTAATGAAAAGCTAAATGTAAAATACTAAGACTTTTAAAACTAGGCAAATAAACAATTTTTAATCATATAATCAATTTAATTTAATCTTTATCTCTTTCCGTTGATTTCTTTATAAGATTAAGAAAAATAAATAGATTTTTTATATATCTTCAAGTTTAAAGAATTAAGGCTATTTTTAGAATTATAGTTTAGTTTCAATTACGATTACTAGGGATTAAAAAATAAAGAGCTTGCATAATTTCTAAATTAAAGATTTATTTACTATTAAACTAATAATTTTTCCTTCTTACTACCAACTTAAAAAAATGGTTGTAGCATAGATATTAAAATAATAATAAGTATACTCACTTTATACATTTATACCAACTCTATATATACATAGGTTATTTATTTTAAAATATAATCCATATATCATAATAATTTAAAATAATCAGTCTAATAATGTTTAAGGTATCTTCTATTTATATTATTAGTTATTTGATATGGTTATGTGAAATAAAACTGATTAATAGCTTATTAATTAATTTAAAATAGAAAACAATTCTATTTTATACAACTTAAAATAGGTTTTTCTTAGCTTAATTATATAAAGATTTTGATAGAGTAAGTTTAAAAATTAATAGCAATAATACCTAATAAATATAATTAATAGCTAAGCATAGAGGTATCTACTATATATAATTAACTAAATTATTTAAATAATAAATTTATATTTCTTAATAAAGTTAGCATACTTATTTGTCTAATAGAAATAACTTAGTTTCTGGAATAATTAAAAGTTTCTATTAATCAATACTTACAGTAAAGTTGATTTCTTTTTTAGGTTTGCATAGCTTTAACCTATATCATAGGTTTATTTTAATTAATTGTTGCTTGGTTTTATTTTAGAAATTGTAGATTTAATAAATCCTATACAGTTTTATAAAAATAGTTAATTGAGAATTAGCTTTATTTAATTTCACATATCTTAGACTTTCTTATAAATATGACTAAAATTATTTAGTTAAGTCTATTTTAACTTAATAGATAAATAATTAATTTATACTATCTTTATTTCTAAAATCACAGCTTTATTATTAAATTTTATTATATTACACTCCCCATTTATATCTATTTTATTATTTAACTCCCTAATCTCATTACTATAAATGTAATACCATTTCTTAGATTTTAACCACCTTTTATAAAGCATATATTATAACAAATAGACAAATAGAAATAAGTTAAAATAAATAAAAAGCTTATCGTTATAATTAAAGATTTACTGTCTAAAACATAATAATTAATTATAATAGCCAAAGAAATCTTCATTTAAGAATCCTAAAGTTTAATTATTTCCTTTCTTAAGAGAATCATACAGTATTACTAAATTATGGTTTAAATGTAGATAAAGCTATTCTTAAACTATTAAAGGGATATTAGGTTATAGGTTAGTTTTAATAATAATATTTCTTCTAGATATATGATAAATAAATTGTATACATTTACTATTAATTATAGATTTCCTTACTAAATTATTTTAATTACAAGTTATTTTATTTATATAATGCTTTTAGCTAAATATTTCAAACACTAGCACTTTCTCCCTAATTTAATTCAAATTTTTATTTTCCTACATAATTAGACTTAAAATAAAATTTCTTAGATTTATATAGATTATATGCTATACTTTATTCAGGTAAGCATATAAATATTTTCATATAATATAATCTCCTAATTAAAGAGTATCTAAGAATAATCTGAAAATACTTAATTAGTAAGCTAATATGATCCTAAGGATTTATAATTTGTTCATTTGAAGTTCATATAAGAAATGTGTAAAATATTTCCTAAATAAATGATTTTAAAGTTTTATCATATTTCATAGTTAAAATTTCTTTAAAATAGCTAGATAAATTTAACAATAAGCTAGAATATTTAATATTAGCTTCCAGCAAATTAAAAATACCTATATTTATTTAGATATATATCCTAAGTATTTTCTTTTATATTAGTTACTTTGCTAGCAATTAAAATAGCTTATAAAAACATTTGGTTTATTCTTATAATTAGCATCTTACATTAAAATCTAGCTTTTCATTGCTTATTATTTACTTTAGTTTAAGATGAATCCAGAATCTTTAATGGTTTAAGTTTATTAAGTGGTTGTTTATAATAAAGACTTAATCTTATAATTTAGTAATTAAATTTTACTTATATAGTTATGTTTTATAGTAAAACTTAAATGTTTGAAAAGTATATTAAATGATTATAAGCTTTTTATATATTATTCCTTTATTATTTTTATAAAGTTAAGCATTTCCTTATTTTCAATTTATCTTCCCTTTATTTATTAAACTTTTATTTCATTTTATACATTGCATAAGAATAATCTTATTTATATGCCAATATTATTAAAGATATAATACCAAGAGACAATTATCAGATAGATGCTATTAAGGTTAAGAACCTTAGTTACAGAGATAATTGTTTTATATATCTTATAAAAATGCAACTTAATTTAAGTTATTAAACAATTATTAAGTTAATATCAAAGCTTATTCTTACTCCAGTGCTTTATCCTTCTATTCGTCTTCGCTCTCGCTTAAGTTTTTTATTTATTTTTCATTTTATACATTTAAAAGTTAAAACCTTTTAATTGAGCTACTATGCTCAATATTAACTTTTAATTATTCGCTTTTTATTGAAGATGCAGCAGGAGGATATGCTTTAGAATCCCACTTTTTTTTTAATTGTTCTTCTGTTTCTTCCAGATTTATATTTTGGTTTCCTTTAATATTTTTCAAATTGCTAGTTAGCTCTGAAAGATTAATGGTTTATTATTCTTAAAATAAGAACTAGTTCTATTCATTATTTATAACGTTGTGATATAAATAAAGCTTAAGAGAAAAATTTTCTTACTCAAACAAAAAATTTTCATCATTTAGTATCTTAAAAGCTAAGAATTATCTGAAATTAAGGAAAATAGACTGATTCATAATGTATTTAGGTAGCAAATTTTAATCTCTCTTGCATTAAAAGGTTCATCTGAATAAATAGGTTTCGTCTAACTCAAAGATAGTAATTAAGGTTTTTTATTTCAATTATAATCTAAACCCTATTAAAACTATTAAGATACATCCTATCCCATTTACTAAAATATAGATATTTTTAAGAATTTCATTAGAAGTAACTTCCATTCAAATTATTTATACTATTGAAATTCAAAAATTGCAACCAAGAAAAATTAACATTCAAGAATTTAGTTTAGGGTAGCAGCAAGGCTATGTCTTGTAAATATAGAGGAAAAGAAAAGCTAATATAACTAAATAAAGTGCAGCATGGACTATTTTATTCTGCCTTTCTGCTAGTAAATTCAAAGTAACTAGAATAAACTAGAACACTCTAAAGCTTATTAGTCATTGTTTTTTGTACTTTATCTTGTTTAAGTATCCATATAGTTCTTATCACATTAGAAGAGTTTTAGTTCCTAAGATTGTATAGATAATGAAGGAAATAAAGCATACTATTACGAAAAAGAGGTGACTACCTTATCAACATTTTCAGTTACAATCTTTATAGTGAAATGACTCGGAAAATTCGAGAGATCCATTATGATTTTAGTCAAAGCCTTCAACGCAGATAAATAAATCCATAAAGTTTCAGTTCAGAGGTAGGAAAAAGCTGTAAGTTAGAAACGGGCCTAAATAATACGAAATACTTCCAATTAAATAAAGAAATAATTTATTTGAAAACTCTAACTTTCGCATAATACTCAAAAGGCTAATTAATCACAAAGAAGCTATGACACATGCAACTAATTGATTGGAGTATTGCTTGTTATGAGACTCTCCAAAAATATTTACGAAATCAAGTTTTGCACAGCTTACAATAAATTCTGCTAAATAACTATAATCAGAGAAGTTTGGACCAACTGAAGCGACTTGCAAAGTATATAAAAGAATATGAAAAATGTAAATAAAATCCCAACTGGACATTACAAATACTCTCTTCAGTTTAACAAATTAATAGTCACTTCTTTTTCTTATCTCTCAAAAAGAAATTGAAATAACTAATATTAGCATGCTAAGTAAAATTACGTATTACACTATTTCGCCTTACGTAAATGTTTATCTTTCTCTTTCTTTAAAGGGACATTCTAAATTTCAATTATCTTCAAAACTTCCTGTACTTCCATCTCCTCACATAAAAGGCTTTTCGAAATTAAAAATGACATCACATGTTAAACAATAAACTCCAATAGTTTAAATGCTTCAAATCCCTTTTTCATTTTTCCGATAGTTTTCTATACTTCATGGCAGTGCAGATCTATCATTCGAAGTTGATTCGATACTTACTTTCCCTGTTGCTCCTATGAATTTAGTATTTCTAACTGCTTCTATGATATTTTCCTATTTCTTGTAATTTTATCCTTTATTTATCAAACTTTGCAAAGCATGAACTCCCAAAAGAAGAGCATCGAATTCTGTGAAGGCATAATTAGTTAACTGCTCGGTGTTAAAATATTCCTAAATTTACTTTTTTATACTTTACCCAAAATCTCCCTATAAATAAGCAGGAGTAAATTATATTGCTCCTTTTACTACTGCTTGAATCTTACTTACTTCTTTGTCTTATGAAACAAAATTTTCGGTTAATCAGGAAAAAGAAATGAATAAAAAGTCTCCTTCTCTCGCCCCCTATTCATAAAACTGCTTTATTATGATTTTGGCATCATCTTCATAAACAATAACCAAAACAACTCTAGTCTTCTAGTATATTTCCTTTACTATATCTTTTCATGATTCATTGCTAGTCTAGGACTTAATGTCACCTACTACTCTATTTTAATTAGCTATGCTTATACTGAAGTGACTTGATTCTTTAACAAAGTAATCATATATTCCCTTTTATCATGCTGTATCCTAATAAATTACTCCTACTTTTGTTCATCCTTACATATAACATGTTCTTGCAACTAAAACTGCTGAATATGCATCTGAAGGAATTGATCGTACAAAATATGGATATTTTTATTTATTTGATAAATCAGGAGCTGCATTATCACCAGAGATACATGTTATAGTAAAGTTTTGCTATTCGAAAAAATGATAAAGATCTATAGAATTAGAACTTGTTTCTGGCATGTAATGAAGCAGGCCATATTCTTACTTCTTTTAGCTTCATTCTTTGTAGACATGGTCATAATCAAAATATTCAGCTCCTGTAAAAATATTGGTTGATTTTAAGCTATAATAGGGCATTATGCTATTTACATTATTAACATAATAAACACCATATTCTCTACCTCAATAGTAATAAGTTACTCATGACACGTCAACTCCATCAGGATTTTTTCTGTCCGCTACCATGCTTATTGGAATTTCAATTAAACTATTGTCTGGTATGTTAGTAGTTCCATCAGGCCAAATTATTTATTCCTAATACACTATGGAAGTTAAATTAACGATTCCCACTACTTTAACTTTATTAAGTTGTACATTCAAAATTTAAAGCTAAATACTTTGACTAGAAAATAGCTTCTATGCCAAATCTTTCACTAATTCATTGTTGATATATTTCTACTCTTTTAATGCCTTTGCAATTTACTCTAAAAATAGGTCTATACAATGAAGTTAGTATTCTATCTCATTCCTAGTAATTTCCATTCCAAAGCTAAAACCTACGAATCCATTTATAGTCTAGATATCATGTAAATTCCAGATCTACCAGGAGTTTTAAATATTCATTATAAAAGCTTTTATTTCATAGTTTTATTGCAAAATCAAATTTAAAAAGGATTCAAAGTTATAGCTGATAGTACTATAAAATTTCCTTATTCCTTTTATTTAAATATCTTAAGAAATAATTCCAATATTTATCTTTTCAATGCCAAAAGCAGGAATTATTCATTAATATTCTAAATTTCTTAGAGCTGATTAAATTATTGAAGGTTCACTACCTGTAAATTAATCTGTAAAGTATCCCAAAGAATTTCATTTAAACTATTCTAAGAATTTTATTATTACTTCAGTAAGAGATTCAGTTGAAGGAAGGATAAAATGACTGAACTTACTATTTTAAATAATTTTGTTATTTTACTCCTTTGAAACTATGTGAATTATCTTGTTTTAATGAGCTCAAATAGAAATTAAATAGGTAAGTTGGTAGCTTTTTGTCATATCAATGATCATGTCTAGTTATAATTTCTCTCACTTTAATGTAAAATAGTTAAAGTTTTTAGTTATATTTCTATTTATCTTTATTTACTCAAATTCTAGTTATATATCTTAAATTCTAAATCACTACTTATTTTAAAAGTGGTTGCTTAAAGTTTCTTCCTTTTCCTCTTTAGAAGCGTTGACATCCTAAGATTGTTCGTAAATAAAAACTATTTTTAAAGCTTTTACCTTGACTATAACTAAAATAATTAGCAATATAGATAATTTAGCTTTCATTTATTAAAGGAAGCTTAAATTAGTAAATATTTCTAATAAATTATTAGTGTAATTAAAATAAATAACTAATACCTTTAATTTAATATTTAATCTATCAACTATTATAGTTGTTTTATATGTCTATTAGCTATTTTCAAAGTTACTGTTTACTTTTAATTAAATAGCTTCTAATTATTTTAGTTAATCTAAGCATCTATTTTAGCTTCCTTTAATTACCATTATATACTTAGTAAACTTTAATAAAGCATAGCTTTTATTTTATTTAGATGCTCTTATATATCACCTATTTATTTTAAGATGAAATAATCACTTTTCATTCTTTCTAAGGATTCTTACTCAGAAACCTTATATAATAAAGTGAGTAAACTAGATAGCTGAAAAATATAAGAAGTATAGTTAGCCTAATAAGTATTTTAAGTTATACATACCAAATAAACATTTTCGCTAAGAAGAGTATTTATAGTTGTTATGATACATTCAATCTCATTTAAGCAACCCTAAGGAAATTTAATAAACTAATATAAGCTATTATTTAATTAATTATACATACAGGGATAAATTAAGAAACATAAAATAATTCAAATAATAAATTTTACTAGCGTGCAGCTAACAATCAGACATCACTTAATTAGTTAAATAAGGAGGAAACTAAAAATTATAATAGACTATTTTATATCAATAACTAAATATAAGCAATCAAACTTTATTATTTAAAAAATTAAATTCAGAATATCAAGCAAGAAAGTGGTGATAAATTAAGCAACCAATAAGTAAAAATTATAAAATAAACTAATTGGAGTATTAGCTATTTAGACTCTATAGAACAATTTTATAATCATTCGATCTTTCTATATTTTTATATTCCTCTCCTTAGGCAAAATTCTTTAGCAATACTAAAGTTTGTCTTTCCTTAAAAGTATATTTAATAAGTATCTTCTAAATTATAAAAAGGAAATTTACCTTTCTTTCTGTTAAGTAAATAAAGAGTGAAAGGAAAACGAAGGAAAAAATAATTAGAAAGAATATTTTTGAATAAAGAGATTTGGGATTATTATTAAAATCTAGATAATTTGCTAACATTTAATGTTTTCAATCTTTCATAACCAATTATAAAAATTATACTCAAATAGCATGAATATTTAGATTATCTGATAAATTGAATATTATTAGATATTCATTTTAGTTATTTATAAAATATAAAGACAAATTCATATAAACTAAAGGAAATTAATCAGATTTTGATGCTACTTTTGTTTTTCTTATTTATACTAGAATGACATGATGACTTCGTAGAAACTAAATCAAATTATCAAAAGCTTATAGATAAAGGTATAAATTTAATTTATAGGTTTCCAGATTCTTAAAAGATTAAAGATTTCTTCATATTTTTCCTCATTGCAAGCTTAAATTTATTTTTATATTAATTGATTTTAAGTGGAAAACATAAACTTACCTTTGGATGAAAGAACATTTAATCTTTATAAGTTTTATAAAATAGAATATTTTAGAACTTTTTGTTTAATTTCAATCAATTTTAATTAATTAATTAATTATAAATTAAATGTTAAAAAGAATTTAGAATTCTCTGGGATTTCAACCAGGTACTTGCTGCCATTTTCTTAACGAGGATGGATATCACGACCTTCTTGATTAAGTGGTAGGTAACCACTGTTGATTCTCAGTCTATCCAGCAAATATTTTTCTCTTATAAATTCCATTCGATGTAATTCAAAGTTTGCTAATTTAAGTTCATGTTCCGTTTTGTTCTTTTTCGTTCAATTTTTTTCAGGTTATACATTTCCTTAATAAATGAAATCTTGATTTGCATTATCAACATTGTTTAAGTTCTTATCTTGATTAATTTTTTATAAATATCTTGTTTTCTATCTTTTCTAATCTTTTTATTATATTCTGATCTTAAATTCCGATTTATGAGATTTCTTCTTTTTTTATTTAAGTTGGAGTTTTTTCTAATTCCATTATTTGATTATTGGGTAAGTTTGATTAAGATTATCTTAATAATTATTCTTCTGTTATTAATTGATTTTATATTAGTTATTTTCTTAAGATTGTTAATTCATTATCCTGAAAATCAATATTACTCATAAGTTCTCTTATTTATATGCTTTAGTTATATATGGTTTCTTCGTATCGGGGAATTTATTTTTTCATTTGTTCGACTTAATTTTAGAGTTTTTAATATGGATCATTTTTTTATTCTTCTATTTATTATATTCCAACCATCACTTTACCTTTGGAAGAAGAACTAGATTCTGATGTAGTCATCTACTTTTATTTTTCTTTGCCCGCCTTTCTTTTGGCTTTTCTATTTTAGTTTCTAGAAAGGCAAATCGACTATTCCGTTTTTTTAAATTATAATTTCAATCATCTTTTATATTTATTTTTAATTAGAGTAATATCTTTCATAATTTTTAAATACATAAGTTATGTTTTTATTTTTACCTCATATGTTTTTATTTATTTCTTTCTTTAGACTTTAATAATTTTTTTACCTGTTAAATTTAAATAATTATGATTTATATCTTTAAATATAAGAAATGCTTGACAATATTTGGTTTTATAAGTTTATTAATAATTTATTTGAGATATTCCGTGTAAAAATTAAGATGAATATAAATAAAAATTATTATTTTTGTTTTATATGTTTATTGCTGATATAAATTAAGACATTCTGTTATTTAATGCTCTTATAAGTACTTTATCTTTTTCATAAACCTAAAAAGGTTTCTGAGTTTTAATTTGAACATTCAATGTCTTTATTATTATTTTCAATTCTTAGTGAATTATCTTTATGATTATATCCTCTTTATCTTTTTTATAACGTTTTTATTTATAGACTTATTCTAATTTAAGATAGTATATTTTCTCTAATTACTCATTACATTCTTTCGTTTTTTATTCTTTATATTTCTTTTTTATTTTTAATCCTTTTTTGTAGTATTTTTTAATTAAAATCAATGATTTGTTTTGTAATTTTTTCATGGAAATTAATAAAATTCCATCTTTTCTGTCTCGGTTTTTATTAGGGATTTTTATTTCCTATATTTAGAAAATAGATGACATATTACTTCAAGTAAAGCTTTTATAATATCTACTAAAAGAAAGAGAGAAAGAAAGAAGAATAAAAGCTCACCATATGTCCTCTTCTAATTTACTCTCTTCTTAGCCTTAAAACAATAATTATAATGAAAAATGAAAATAAACAAAAATAAACATTTAAGACTCTAAAAATGTTGAAAAACTTAAGAATTAATATTAAATGTAAACATTAAGCAAAATGGTAATGCATTTTGAACAGAGCAAATAAAAATTTCTTAATTAGCCCTAATAGTTATTAATCTCCAAAAGGAGTTATAAAAATCGAACAAGGTAAATTTATAATTCAATAAAAGCTGAGAGAAAAAAGGAGCAGGAATATACTAAGAACGGTATATGGTAGTTTTCTGAAATATTAAAAATCAATGAAAAGAATAAACAGCGCAACTTAATAAAAGAATAATTTTATAAAATATTAATTAGAGAAATTAAGAGGTGAACCAATTTATAATGGAATAATGAGAGTGAATATCAAAAAATAGAAGATAAATTTAACTAATATCCAAAATAAAATGCTTCAAAAAACTTATTTTTACTATGATATGAAAAATCAAATCCACATAATAAAAAAATTTAATGAATAAAAGAAGAAATGATGGAATATATACTAAAAAAAGTTTCATTACTATATTTTCCTAATAAACTTGCAAATCGATTTAGTTTTAAATTTTTTGATAGTTATCTTCTGTTTATTCTATTTTAATTCTTTTTTTTGTTATAATTATAGTTTATATTTTAGAAAATTTTGATTATTAAATAATTCAAAAAGTATTTAGATCTATTCTATTGACAAGAGCCTTGTTTAAATTTCTTGATGTTTGGAAATGCTTCCATTATTTCTTCACTATCTTTCTTGCATTTTAATATAATTTTATTAAATTATGAATATTAATATTTTATATAGGAAAAAGCTATATAAAAATTAAACTTTTATTTTATTTCTATAAATAAAAAATATCTATTTTAAACATAAAGTTCAAGATGATAGAATGATATACTAATAACTATTTGACTTTATCCATCCATCAAATTAAATTCTAAGTTTCTTAAATTGAAATACTAAAATTATGCTTTTTCCATTATAAAGATTAAAAACTATTTTATGCTTTTATATAAATATCTAATTGGAGCTATAATTAAAAATATTAAGATAAATTCTTTATAATTGATTTATAAGCAATAATAATAGTTTATCTAATTAAGAAAATTTAATTATTATATATGAATATAATAATGCTTAATGTATAAATTAATACAAATTAAAAACTTTTAATTAATTATTAATTTAATATGATAAATAGTCAATATAACTTCATTTTTCAATCTATTAATTATTTAAAAAATCATTTAAACTTAAGAAATTTAATTAATAAATTTAATTTTACATTTAAAAAATAAATCGTAAGAGAGAGTTTTGAGATTAAGTAAATAGAATAGAGTTATAATAATGGTTTTAAGCCTGAAATAATTTTATCATAAAGTTTTACATATTTAAAGTGTTACATGAGTCTTACATTAATTTAGTGATTATTTTCCTTTATTAAGTTTTCTAGTTTATTAAATGGTTTATCTAATTTTAATTTTCTTTCTTTATTTTTCTATAATTAATAATAAAGTTATTAATTTTTTATTATATAATTAAAAAGATGGTGGGAGCTGAGATTGACCTTCTGAATCATACTTTCTGGTTTTATGGCTAGGAACAAGTTCCTTTCCTGTCGCTGAGAAAGTCCCTGGTCAAAGTCAACCTTTGTAAGGGAACGCCTTCCTTTTGATTATCCACTCCTGGTAGGGGCTTGAAGCCTGGCTGCCCATAGCGACGGAGCTCCCTGGTAGCTGCTTTTCGAAAGCAACAGGATATCCCCGTTATCCATGAAGGGAGTGTTGGTGTTGTTAAACTGCAAGAAGTTGCCTTCCAAAACTCTTTAAGTTAAAATTAATTAATAAATTTTTTATTATTTAATAAATAAATTTCATTTCAATAACTATAAAAGTTTTAAGGATAAACAAACAAACCCTCTATATTAAATATTATCTGTAAAAGGAATATCTTAATTAATTTATATAAAAATTGCAATGGTTTATTAACTAGCCAAATTCTTTATTCAATCAATTTTCCGCTTAAATTATAGAAATATATTTACTTGAATATTTAACTTTTTATCTCTTTTAAGATAATTTTCTTTCTCATCTAATTTTAAATTTACTTATCTTGAAGTTTTAAATATCATATCAGCTACATAAATTTAAGTGATTCTTGCTTGTCATAGATTTAAAATAAGGGGTATTTTCTATGATTTTCGCTTTGTTTCTTTATAAACAATTTATAATAATACTTTTAATTAAATTATTTTAAATGTAGTTAATAATGTATATGGCTAGCTTTATAATAAATTATTTTATATAGCTAAATTTAATTATAATCATTATAATTAAAAAAAGCGACTCTACAGGGATTTGAACCCCAATTTTGGGCTCCGTAGGCCCACGTGCTACCCTTACACCATAGAGCCTCTTATCATTCTTATATTATCATACTCTTAAATTATTTAGTAACTACATTATATATAAAATGGCAGCTGTGGGATTCGAACCCACGCGCACTAGTGTGCAACAGATCTTAAGTCTGTCTCCTTAACCGACTCGGACAAACTGCCTTACGATTATTTCTATAAATTATTTATTAATTCTATTATCTATTTATTAATTCTATTATCTATTTAAACTAAAAATGATCTAAAATCAGATAAAGATTTACCTGAAGTTTCTAATTAGAATTTCTATAAACTATAGAGATATTTTCTTATAGATTTAATTATTTGTGAAATTATTGTTAAGATAGGAAGCTATTTAAAATAATTTTATAAAGCTTACTATGATATTAACTTTTTTATTAACGTTTAGTTATATTAACTAATTATATAATAAATTTAAGTTTAATTCCTAAATAATAATAATATTAGAGTTTAAGAAATAAAAAATGGATTAATCTCTTCGACTCTCAAAGAATTAACTTAAAAACCTAAAGAGAAAAGCGGCAAAAGAAATTTAGAAAAAACAATAGCAACGAGAGGAGTCAAGTTCGTCATCAGAAGGTAAAGTGATGGTAGGATCTATAGAGATAAGATAACCTAAGAACGAATCTGATCAAAAACTTTAAATTTAACTAGATCAAATGTAAAAATTAATTTCAAAGTATGAAGAAATAGCTTATAACTAAGGAGAAAAAATAAGGGAATTAATGAATAGCATAGAGGATTAAAACAACGAATTATTAATACTCAGAAGACAGCTCATTCAAAGCAATTTGATAACGGAAGAATAACTCTGAACTTAATCATAATAAAATTTTAAATACGACACAAAAATGGAAATAGAAAAAATACCAATAGAATTAAAAACAGAATTGAATCCAGAAAAAGAAATGATTGCTACAAGTTTCATTAAAAGATTAGAAAATATAGAAAATAAATTATCATAAAAAAGAACGAAATAAAGACAATAATACAAACTTTGTTGATGTTGCAAATCAAATCAACATATTTTAAAAAACTGTTGATAATGAAAGAAAATAAACAAATAAGAGCAGAAAAGAACATGGAGACAACTCAATAAACTATGAATAACTCCAACAGGGATCTACAAATAAAAGCTTTTTGCAAGACCACTTGAACGGTTACAGTGGTAACCTTCCAATTAATAAAAAGGTCGTGGATCACACCCACGTTAAAAAAACTGTCCGCAGGAACTGGTTGCAATTCCAGAGAATGCAAAGCTCTACTAACTTTAAGTATATTGTTATTATTATTATTAATATTAGAGTTTAAAAAAAATGGTTGAAGGTTTCAAGTCAGGTTTCTATACCACCTCTTCCTAAGCCAAAAAGGAAGGGAGGAAGCAAGAAACCAAGTCTTAATAATCTTAACAATCTTCTCTATCACAACCTTAACCAACACTGAACTAGCAACTTGGAATCTAACAAAACGAACGAAAGCCAACCTTGAAGAATATGCACACGGAAACTCCAACCTCAAGTGAGAAACCGAGGAAACAGATGAAGTCTGTTCTCCACCAGGAGGTATCAGAGTTCAACCCTTCTGGTCAGATGAGCATGGAGTAGCTCATCAAAGTGGTACTAAACCTCCAGGAAGAGGTTAAGAGATTGAAGAAGGACAATGATATGCTGATGGCAAAGCTAGACCTAGCAGAAGAATTGAGTCAAAACTTATGTCCTTGGAAAGAGATCTTAACGCCTTTTGGAATATCTCACAAAGTCAGACTAACGAATCCTAAAATTAGCTTTAGAAACAGACTGAACTGGATAACAGACTCGGAAAAGTAGAAGAGAAGTTGTAAACTTTTAAGAAAGATTAAAGCGAAATTGGAGCTATACAAATGGAAATCGAAACCTAGAAAGAGCAAAAAAAGTAAGGAAAATTATTCAAAATAAAAAAGAAATGTTTCTGCTGGAGAAGCGTATGACATTTTTATCGGAAGTGTTAGAAATTCTAATAGAAATAAAGAAACTATTGGATAAAAGAACAACAAAAAAAGAAGAAAGAAGAAGCAAGAATGAAAAGAATGTATTGCAACCCGGATGGTTCAATATACAAGATCAAGATGGAACCATATCAAGTAAAAGGAAGGAAAACCTGGAGAAACCCGAGTTTCCAATCTCGCTAAAATTGGACGTCCCAAACATTTATATTTAACAGCAGGGAGCACGAACTGCTGTCCTCCTGACGGGATTGGAAATCCCTAAAACGGAAAACTCAAAATTAATATTATTATTATTAATATAATTCCTAAATAATAGTTATCTATTCTTTAGATTATTTATAAAGAAATAATTTAATTTCAAAATGTTTTTTATTTAATATTTTTCTTCGAGTTTTTTTTGATTTTTCAAAAGATTAAAATTTTATCTCATACATTGAGCTAGATAAATATTTAATAACTTAAATTTTTAATTTCTTCAAAAAATTCTAAAAAATTAAAAATTTAGAATTTAACTTAAAGCTAAATTGCTATAAATAATTGTTTCTAATTAATGATTATATTCCATGTAGATGATTATAGTTAAAAATATAATTTTCTTAAATTCTACATTTTATGATTCTAATTTTTTTCTTCTTGAAAATATTTCTCAATTTACTCTTGCAACTATTAATGATTACTTTCCTTTTCCTTTTTTCTTTAATTCTTAGACTTCCTTTTTATTTCATCTGTATTTTTATTAGCATTCTTTTTGTCACTTTATAGTTTTTTCGAATTTTTATTACTACTGGATTTTAAAAGTCTTTTTATTTCTTATTATACAGTTCAGTTATCTGCTTGAGCATCATCTACTATTGATTACTATAATTTTTTACTTAACTATAAGATTAATATAACTTTTCTTTCTTTACAATTTTTTAGTATTTGGAAATAATTTTCTTGCGAATGTTTATAACTATGGATATATTTATTTATAAGTTTTCAAATCTATTTATGATTAAGTTTTTATAGTTCAAAAGTTATTATAATAGATTCCTTTATCAAACACGTTATCACTTTGAGCTATCTATTATCTAATTTATTTATAAACCATCTCTTCAAATATTCTTCTTTTCAATTTATGATATTTCATCTTTATAAATTCTCGATCTTGATAAAGAAATACAGGCGAGTACGATTTCTGCCTAATAGTTATGATTAAATTTATAGACTTGCTAATGAATTAATTATCTTTCTGTTAGACTAAAAAACTCTATGGTTCCAATAAGTTTGCTCATTAAGATAACTGCTCTTAACTTTATTTTCTTAATTTACTATCAAAGATATCAGTAAATGTTTAACTCCTATTCCTCATAACTTCTTTTAATAGCTCAAAAAGCATCCAAAGTTATTTTTTTTATTTTTAAAGAATTCTTTAAAAATACATGTAGATATATCTCCAAATGTGTCTACTTTTAGGAAAGAGTTAGAAATGTTTCTGATGAATTACAAGAAAAAAAATAGAAAGACTAATAATTTATAGCCAAATATACTTTAGTTAGCAATTTACTTAAAAACATTAATCAGAAATAGACCTGAAATCAAAAATTTCACTAAAATTTACAAAGAAGAAGACAATTTTTAGTTGGAAAAAAGTAAATAAAGATATTTATAGGCATAAGATAACAAATACATTTTGAGAATCGATAATAGATAGAAAAAGAAAATAAGCGAAGTGAAAAAAGAGTTATGATGTTTATAAACTGAGATAAAATTAAGCATCTGATTTAAATCAGAATCTTCTTATAATAGCAAAATATTAAAATGAATTACTATTATTATTAACAAAAATGTTTGGCCCTCTTGTATGTATTTCAACCTATTTCTAGCCAGCCTCCAGATTACTCCGGAGGCTAAAATTAAATGTTCGTACTCCATACACTATCTTGTCTTGCTTGTTCTTAAAACTTCTAGTATCTCTTCCATTACTAGTTGCCTTTTTTCTTTTTTATATTCCCAAGAGCGTTCATCCATAACTTTTCTCTATTCCTTCTAAGTTTGGGCTGCTACTACCTCTTCCTTTTTTCCTAGTGCTATCTTTGCTTTTGTCGGTAACTATGTTTGAAATTTAGGAATTTTCTATACTTCCTTCTCAAGTGTTCTTTTGAGCCACATTAGTAGCAGAATTTCACTTCTTGCTTGTATAAAGGCTTGTTAATTTTAATTTCTTCGATTTCCATTTTGTCTTATTTCTAATTCCTAGATTCAATTTACTTTTGCAATGTTTGCTGATTTTATACTAGCTGTTGCAATTTACCGTCAACTTCTCTGAATTTTTAATTTTGATTCTGAGATTATCTGTTCTGACTCTGAGATATATTCCAGAAAGCGCTTAGTTCTCTCCTGAGACATGAGTCTTGATTCGATTTCCTATTGCTTGTTCAGATTCTCATTTAATTTGTCATAGTCCTTTTTCAGCTTCCTGACCTCGTAGTGAAGAACAGACTTCATCTGCTTCCTTGGTTTCTCTTATGAGGTTGGAATTGGTGCATTTGCTATCATCTAAGCTATTCCTGTTCCTCCAGGTTATTAGGATTAAGGAAGAGGTTGATGTTGAGGTTGAGGTTGAGGGAAAGAAGACTATCCAAGATTGGATTCAGGTTTCCTCTCTAACTTTTTGGAGGTGGTGTAGAAACTTCTTTTGAATCCTTCCATTTTATATAATTTTTTTTAATGAATTAATACATTACCTTCAGTCAATCCAACTTGCCTCATTTTATACTTTAAATAGCTTCTATTAAAAAATTATAGGGAGTTGAAGGTTAAAATTGAAATAAATAATAAAATTCTTAGTGAATCTTAAAGATTATCTTAGCCTTTATAAGTTTAGGATGAGTAATAAGTGATATATTATAATCCTTTAATTTTAAATAGAAAGTGTAATTTTGCTAGTAGTATCATTATACATTTTGTGGATTTTATTTTAACCATTTCCTAGTAAACCAATTTTATACTCTTTTTTCGTTAAATAAAAATTAGATAATTGAAATTAATTAAAGGGATAAGTAAGAAGGGTGAAAATTAAAGAAATTAAAGAGGTGATGGGGAAAGGTAATAGATGTATAATTAGTATCTCATTTTTATTAGATTTATATTTTATTATATCTGGAATAGACTAATTATTTAGTCTTTACTTAGTAGTTTCCTCCACTTATTAGTATATTATTTAAAGTTGATACACTAAAGTTAGGATTGAATAATTTATTAGAAATTTAGTAGCCTCAATTTAATAATTTTCCTACATATTGATTTATTAAAATAGATAATATAATTAATAAATAATTTATAGAAGTAATCTTAAGGCAGTTTGTCCGAGTCGGTTAAGGAGACAGACTTAAGATCTGTTGCACACTAGTGCGCGTGGGTTCGAATCCCACAGCTGCCATTTTATATATAATGTAGTTACTAAATAATTTAAGAGTATGATAATATAAGAATGATAAGAGGCTCTATGGTGTAAGGGTAGCACGTGGGCCTACGGAGCCCAAAATTGGGGTTCAAATCCCTGTAGAGTCGCTTTTTTTAATTTTCATTAGATTTAGTATGCAAAAAATAATCCCTTAACAATCAAACTAATTTAATGCTATTTTACTAAAAAGAAGAATCATAATCATAAGATTCATTTATGATCTTTTATTATTATGTAATAAAACAATCATAGGTGTTCCTTGCAAGCAAAATATGGATATATCATCAAAATATAATCTTTCCTTTTCTAGATTAGACATATGAAACATATTTAAATAATAAAAGAAAGAAAAATAATAATTTTGAATAACTTTATTTAGATTTTAAAAATCATGGTTTTTAATGAGGCAAGTGATCATAACTTGAAAAACTAGAAAAATTATATAATTTCCAACTTCATAAATGAACTATTGAAGCTTTAGACTTTTGTTATATAGTAATAGAATTAAAAAAATTAATATAATATTTGATTCAAACTTAATTGGCTTAACACAGACCTAGAACTTAAAGTTAGCCTCAATTTAATTCAAAATACTTGGGTAGAATACAAGCAATTTATTCTTTTATATCTATAAGAGGCTTTAAAGCTTAACGATACTTTTAATTATTAATTTTCATTAAATTTATTATAAAGTTAGTTAATTTAAGGTATGCTATATTTAAAAAAATCCCTAATTATAGATTTTATTATTACTCCATATAAAGAAGATTGACTAATTTTAGAGATAAAAAGCTAAATCTATAAAAGTACTTAATTTTTAGATACCGTTTTGGTTTGAATTTTCCTTTTAAATAGTACCAGGCTATTATTATTTAACTCTCCTCAGTTCTTAAATTATTATTTCTTTAATTAATATCTATCAACATTCAAATATAAATGAATTGCTTAAAAGAATACTTGCAACATACTTCCACTTTGAATTTAAAAACTTAATTAAGTGGTTTGTTCAAATTAATTATATTATTAATTTAGTTTTCGATAAATTGTTCTCATTTCAGCTTTTACATTTATTAATTACTAAGCTCTTCTTTTTAGTTATATTTTCAAATTTAATGTAGTTTTTCTAGTAATGCTTGCTTTTATTATTATTTTTTCTTTCTTTAGCTTTGAAAAATCTTACACATTGAAGAACTTTTATAGATATATACTTAATAAATCTTAAATTAGAGACTTTAATATCTTCGATTCCTTAATTAAGCATAATAAAGTTATTATTATTAACTTTAAAATGCTTTTTTCACAGATTAACTTAAAGCTTCCTTCTTCTGTAACTTTATTTAATAACTCCTTCTAAATTAAAGTGATACTAATTCTCTATTTTCTTAGTAAGTCCTTCTGATTATAAGAGTCTTAAGATAATTTATTAAGATTTAAGCATAGAAAGCTACTAATTTATTTTAAAGAAGACATTTACTTTAATTATTCTATTAAGTTATGTTTGCATCCTTTATTAAATTACAGTGCTCATCTATTTATTATCTTTCTATCATTTTACTACTAAAAGGTTTATAAACTTTAGATTCTCAATTTTCCTTTTCAATAATATCCTAAAATTCATCTTAAACTTACTTATATAAATGGAAAGAGTAAAGCGCTATATACCTTTGATCTAAAGAAATTAATCTTTATTTAGTTATTAGACTATTAAATTCCTCAATTTAAGTCCTAAAGTATAGGATAAATCTATCCCATTTTACTATCAAGCTTGCTTTATTACCTGATTAAATTAGATATTAGGAACTATAGCTAGGAAGTAATTAAAACTAAAGGTATATTATATACAAGGATGCTAGATAAAATAATATAAAACTAAGCTATAAAAAGAGTAAGCAATCACTTATAAATTACTTAGTACCTTATAATTATTAATTATGAAGCTTAACTTATTTAATTTAAATACCTTACATTATCCTTTTTATTAAGCATAAAATACAAGCATTTATGGCTTAGGCTTAACTAAATAGGCTTATATCAAAGAAGCAAAAATTAAATTTAAGATTTAAAAAAATAGTTAAATTCCTTGGATTCCAAGTAAAAGATAGAGATATAAAACAAGTACCAAAGGAAATTAAAATTTTGAATAAATAGATAGAGAGATTTATAATTAAAAGAGCAGCATAATATCAAATTAGACAATGAGATACTTAATTTATGCCTTTAGCTGGCATTAGTTATATAATACGGTAGCTAAGGTATTAAATATGATATAAATTAATATAGCCTATTAAGATTAAAGAGAGCTTATTGTTCAGCTTATACTTGACTTAAGTTTAGTTTTCATATTTCTCTATTTTAGCTAATTATCATCTTTATTTATTTAAGTTACCTTTAATTTTTTATCTTCTTTTAATTCAATTTTAAAAAATGACGAAGTGACTTATCTTTAGTCAGATGGTACTTCTTTCTCTTCAGCTTTAATTAGATTTCTTCGACATTTAAACTTCTAACACACCCTAAAATTTTTCTCCTTCGATAACTTCAAGTTTTCATGATTTTTCTTATTATAATTATGATCCTTTGAACCAATAAAGATATTCTATAACAGCTTGATTGAAATTTGGTTAGGAAGCATTAAATAAAAAGGAATTTGGCTACTATTTAAATATATAAAGAAGCACTTAAAATTACATAGAACTTGGAGTAAATTAAAGTTAGATAAAATAATAAAACTACTTTTTTAAGTCCACTAAAGAGTAAGTAGTGTTTACTAAAATTTTACGTTAAGCATTTCGCTTGTAAGTGACATTTGAGTTTTTATTGCCTTTTCCTGAAATAATAGTGGTTGGAATTAACTTTTCCTTACTCATTCCTAATTGTAAAATCAACTTTAAAATAGCTTATAGAAACTTACTCCTTTTGTAAGTTTTATTAATAGTGACATCATTTATTAAGGAAGTTATGCTTAAACTTTTAATTTCAAAGGATCTGTTTATGCCCTAAAAATACTGGAAAAATACTTATTTTGATTAAAGTGACTTTTATTTAATATACAACTAACCTTATTAAGGATTCACATCACTACCAAGTCAGTTATCATGTGATATTTCATGCTCTAGATGTTTTGATTTATCAGCATAAAGTTGCTTACAGTGCTTTGATAATTCTTGATCACTTTAAAATGGATAGTGCTTTTGTTAATAAAAATTATCACTTGAAAGCTAATGTTCTTAAACCTGTCCAGACAATCAGCAAGATGCTAACAATGATAATAAATGTGGATTATGTAATGATACTTTACCTTTCTGTGAAGAGTGCGATTAATAAGGAGTAACATGCTCGAAGTGTATGAATAATTCCTCTTTAGTTCAAGGAGAATGTATTTCCTGTTAGACTTACGATGAATTTTGTATAAGTTGTGATGCTTTTACGTGCCTCTAATGTTAGAACGGTAAAGAATTTATAAATAAATGTATGCCAAGATTAATGTCTAGTAGGATAGTATTACTAGAATGGGAGCTTGCTAATCCTGTAGCTAAAAATGAAATTTTTGCTCTTAATGTGACAATTAACAGTGTTTAGTATGTCAGCCAAACTACATATTAAAGAATAAAATTTGCTATTCCTGCTCAGAATTAATTCAAGATTGTTCTTAATGCTCGCAAGATGGAAGTTAATGCTTAGAATGTGATCAAAATTCTTTACTAAAATTAACAAGCGGTGTCTGCTTAGCAGATTGTAAGGATAATGAACAAGACATAGAATAAAACGGAGTTTGTTTACCTTGCAATTTAGAATGAGGCTTTTGCTAAAGATGTAATGATTCGTAGTGCTTAGAGTGCTAATCAGGCTATTATCTTGCAGATTAAAAATGTGCAGCTTGCTCAGAATTAATAGAAAATTGCTCTTATTGCTCTTAAGATGGAAATTAATGCTTATAGTGTAATTAAAGCTATTCCCTGAAAACTAACACATAATTAATGTCAGGATTACTGTCCTGATTAAGAACAAGATTACGATTAAGATGGAGTTTGCTAATCATGCATATAAAATATTCCTTAATGCTCTAAATGTAAGCAAGATTAAAAAGCATGTGCAGAGTGTATTTCAGATGAATATTACTTTTCATAAAATGAATAATAATGTTCACTTTGCAGTAATCAAATAAGTAACTGTAAAAGATGTAACTTACAAGGAAATATTTGCATAGAATGCTTTGAAAATTTCAATATCTATAATGATATTTGCATTGAAAAAATGCCCTAATAATACTTTTTAGACCTAGAACTTTCAGTGTCTAAAATGCGGTCAAAAAATTGCAAATTGCGATTTATGTAGCGACGACGGAAAAAATTGTGTTAAGTGCTAAGAAAATTACATATCTCAAGAAATAGACAATAAAATTATTTGTGTTAGTTAAGAATTTTGTTCATAAAGTCAAGTAAAGATAGATGGAGCTTGCGAAGAATGCGATTTAATTTTAGACTGCTAGAAATGCTAAAATAATTTAAACTAATCAAACTGAATAAATAGAGTGTGTTCAGTGTAAATAAAAGTTTTACTAATTATTTTTAAATCTGTAAATAAAATTAGACTTAAGAAGAATAAGAAAACTAATTAAGATTAGAATAAAGAAGAAATACCAGAATCATTAGATGATTTCGAAGTTACGACTTAAGAGAAAGAACTTATAAAATCAAGTTTTTATTTAAATTCTTCCTTAACATAAGTAGTCTTCGTTGGAACAGTAAGTTTGCTAATACTCTCATTATTTACCTTAACTTAAAGATTTTTTGGGCAATATTTTCTTTTATAAGCTCTATTGATCACTTAATTAATCTTGGTTAATGCTTATATAGATGTTAAGAGAACGGAAAATATAAGCGCATATTACTTCATGAACTTCAATAATAAATCAGCCTGTAGGTGGAATAAATAACAATGACTTCTTATAATTTGACTTAGATTCTAAAAAAACTACCAATTGATAAATCAATTTACTCACTTCTAAATTACGAAAGTTTTACCTTAATAGCAAACTTAATGAGCCCTTTATTCATTATATTTATATTACTCTTTATAGATTTATTTCTGAAGTGTATTGGATATATTGGTTGGAAAATAAAAAATAGAGAAGGTAAGAAATAAGTTTACTAATAGAAATTATATTTCAATAAAGTATAAATCTAAAAACTCTTTAGATTAACATAGCTGTTATGATGCAACTAACCCATTTTGATATCACTGATTTCTTATACCGCTTTTAACTCCTTTCTCTCAATTATAGTTTTGGTAAGCTCTTTATTTAGATTATTCAACTAATTACCATTTTATAAAGCTTTATGATTCTCAAAAAATTTTTCAATTTGCAGTAGAAATTTGAGGTAAGCAAGGAAGAAGCACTCAAGAAGTAAATAGATCAGATAAAAGCAAAATATACCTTTTATTTCGAGCAAAAGGTACAAAATAATTTACCTTAAACTTTGTTTCAAACTTTCTTCTTGCTAAGAAGATTTTTTATAGGTCTTATTGCAATAGTACTAGTAGAATACCAAGTAGTTTAAATAATAATGTATACAATTCACTGTCTGGTTTGGTTTTTCTACATAGTAATTTATAAGCCTTTTGCAAGTTCTCTATTATTTTTATTCAGAAATTTTTGGTGAGTTTTTACTTCTTTTTATCTACTTCTTCAATTTTTACTATTTAGATCTAGAAAAAAAAGAAATGACAGAGAAGTAAAGGGAATAAGCTTATAACTTAGGAGAGTTTATAGTAGCTTTTTGCTGCTGCTATTCCTTAATTACAATAATCCATTTCTTTTATTCTAATGCTGGTAGATTTTTATAAGTTTTGGAAAATTTGTAGACTTAATAAAACAAAAACCAGAAAAGTGCTTCCAGAGTAAGATAATAAAAGCAGATCTTCTTTAGTAAATATATCTCAAAGTTAAAACTAAAGCAGTTATTAAATAGCAACCAATGAAAATAAAAGAGTTGGTAGAATATAATTAGAAACCACAAAAGATGAAATCAAAGCTGAAAATGTTGAGCCTTTAAGTTTAAATATTGGTTAAAAATGATAAATCAGCAAAGGTAAAATAGAAGAGAATAAAGAAAAGAAAACCACCTAAGATTGTATTTTCATATGAATGAAACTTATTAACCATAAAACAATTAAAGAGACTATTATAAAATTTAATTATAGCTTTATATTTTTTAATAATTTTTTCTTATTAAGTACTATATCCTAAATATAGCTTAGTCAATTTTAATTTAGTAAGTAGTGAACTTGATTTTTTAATGAGCTATGATATTCTTTTAAATAAGATGATAAGATAATTTTAATTTAGTTATATCTTTAACAGTATTAGCTTACTTTTATATAATTATTTTATTATAATCCTGCCATGTCCTTGGACCTCCAGCAAGTATTAAAAGATTACGAGTATTCTAAAATTATATCAGTATTGAACATTTTTATCAGTACTGAATAATTATACCAGTATTGAACAAGGTTTATCAGTATCTGATAATTTTATCAGTAACAAACATTCTTGTCAGTATGAAACATTTTTTTTAAAGAGCTGCGCACCAACGAGAGTGCTACGCGCTCTATAATCAAATTTATTTATTATTTTATTACTATTAATCGAAAATTTTAGCTTCATCTTAAGTTGTTTTCTTTACATAATAGCATGCCTTTTAATTTATTAGTCTTCTATAACTTCAAAACTATCTCTATTTAATCTCTTTAAGCATTACTTGTATATTAGAAAAACCTTTTCTTTTATTTAGTTTTGAATATGTTAAAAAATTATAAACTCTATAAAATAAACAGTGCATTCAGAATGCTCATTTTCATAAACTTTATCTAGTTAAATCAGCAACCAAATAACATAGAAGATAAAAGGATTTTCTTAGGATATGGCAACTATGCACTAGCAAAGTTTAAATAGTATTTTTATTATCTAAAATGCATAATATTAACTTCTTTAGTTTAATAACTAGTTTAATATCTATAAAATAGGCAAAATAACTTAGAACTCTAATATTAGATGTGTATAGGGCAGCTACTCAAATCTTTTATCTATCTTAAACTTACTTATGCCTATTTAATTCTTTTATTGTAACTTTGGAAGAGAAATTAACTTGCATATCCTAAATAAATAAGATGATAAAATTAAGTTAATTTATGATATATGGTTATTCATATGCTTATGGTATATGACTAAAGTAATTCACAAAGTTAAAGATAGATTATTAGTTGACTTACGCATTTTCTATTTTTATTTATTAGTAAAGATGATAAAGTTAAAGAATAATAGATTTTGATTAACTTGCTAAATAGCAAAACTGAGATAATAATATGATAGTGGCTAATAAGAATATTAAGTCTAGTTCTACAAGATATTTCTTAATAGAGATATATTAGATAGCTAAGATTTAATTTTACTAAGCTTATAATTTTGTTTGCTATGTGCCATTAAGCAAGTTATCTTATTTTTATCTTTAATATGAGAATCTCAAGTCAATGCAAAATTACACTTCAAAAGCTTGAGATATTAAAGTTCTTAAAATACATTTAATAGCATTATGAAGCTTTATTTACAGGGGAAGCTATTATAATAACAAAACAGTATAATAATGAATAAAATATTCAGTCAACGATGTTATAATCATAGTTAATAAGGCTTATTTTAAAATTGATATAAAAGTTTGGTTTACTAAAGTTGTATGGTTTATAAGAATATCTAGAATGATGATATAAATGAAATTAAGCATAGATGTAAAAAAAGACTTATGATATAGAAATGCTAAGTAAAATATTTAATTTCATATTATTTCTAAAGAACAAGTAGGAAAATCGATCGAATAAAGGTTTTAGTTTATGAAAGAAACAATTATCATCCTTAAAACAGTTAGTTAGAATAACTTTCATTTAGTTGTAATTTAGAAATTTAGAAGCTATTTTCTTTAAAATATCCTTAGTTATTAAAATGAATATAAATGCTTAATTATATAAGAAAAAGAAAATATTTAAATCATTAATCATAAATTAAAGGTGGAAAGCTAGAAAGAGTCTGTATTACAGAACCTAACAAATTATAAATAAATAAAATAATAAAAAAATATTATCTTCTATATAAATAATTAGGCAATCAAATAATAATAAAGATTTAAGATAAAATACAAATAATAATTTATATAACTAGTATTAAATATAAGTCTTAGCTATAAAATTAAATTAGAAAGCTAAATTTTTTAAATTCTAAATGATATTCTCAACTAATTTTAAATTTAGTAGAAGTTTAATTGAATATTTGTTATATTATATACAAATCTTATTTGATTATCTAAGTAATGCTTATCTATGAAATTTAAATTTAATTAATTCCTTTATAATCCTTAACTTATCATTATTCTAGCACCTTTTATTATTAAATTTTATATTAGTGCTTATAAACAATTTAGTCTTTTATTATGTAGCTATTAGTATAAAATATAAACAAAGGATTATTAGAACTAATAAAGATAAAGCTTTACTTTATAACTAGAAATGAATTATAAGTAAATAGTTAGTTTATTATTATTATAGTATTAAGATTATCTATATTTATTATAGATATACTTACCATTATTAATAGAAACTTTATAATAACTTTCTATTTTAGTGAACCTATTTCGTAAGTAATAAATTAAGTTATTTGGCATAATACAAGAATAGAAAATATTTAGAAAGCATATTTGAAGGATTGCTCTAAGCTTTAAAGAAAAGGAAGGTATTAAATTTTGGTAGATATAGGAAATGGAAAAAATATACAGCAAAGCTATATGATAAAATTGATATTCTGACCTCTTTAGAAAGCAAAGAAAAATTTGCTAAGTACATTTTAGATTATCGAGTTTCTAAATTCCATGATTGAATATAAAAATTTAATTAAAAAATAAAGAAAAAATTAAATTAAAAGAATAGGCCAAGGGACTTAAGAAAGGTGATAAGAAAATATTTAAAAATTAAGAGCGAAGAATTTTATTTCAGATTCTCTTCGCAAGAGTCATATTTAAAGGACATAAAACTTAGCAATAAAGTTAAGATATTTAATTTATTTTTGTACTTAGAACTAAAAAATTATATAAAATTAGAATAAATAGTTCAGAAATATTAATAATTATAAAATAAGATTAGGTCTACAAATTAAAGAAGTGAAAGATCAAAGATAGAGAATAAATATTTAAAAATAAGTTGAAAAAGATGAAGAACTACCGCTAATAATAAGGTATCTGAGCAAAAATATCAAATTTTTTATGTTTTAATCTAAATATTAAAAGATAATAGAAATAAAAAATCCTTAAATATAGACAATGAAAGAATATAAGGAAAATAAAGAGAAGATAAGTTTTAGTAAGTTAATCTAAGTCGATAAAACAAAAACTTAACGACTAAGAATTAAAAAAAAATGATTATTAATAATAAAAAAAATTAATAAATTTAGATATTAAGAAATATCTGAATTAGTGGAAAAGATGATTAAATGATTCTAAAGTGCTAAATTTTAGTTTATCATATTATAGCAACAGTAGCTATACAAGCACAAATACTCATATTTTAATATTCTTATAAATAAATCTTTAAACTAAGCATCTCACTTAAATTATAAGCTTAGTAAAGCAAAATAATACCAAGAGGTATTTCTAATAAAATAAAAATAATGATTATTTAATTTTGCCAAGTAAAAAAATTAAAAATAATAAGGTTTAAAGAGATATCTAAATATAAAAAAGACTAAAGATAAACTCTAATTTTATATCTATATATAAATAAAGGCATAATTATTAGGTAAAAATGGTATAAAAGATGATTGAAACTAAAACTTAATTCTAAAAATTTAATTATTTAAACTAATTAAAAATTAGAATATTTTTTCTCCTAAAATGAAGGAAATATATCTAAATTAATTATATAAAAATAATTCACTTAAAGCAAGCAACTAGAGAAATAAGTTGATAAATTTTTCTACCATTGAAATAATTGAAATAAATAATTTAATTTATATCTTTATTTATAAACTCAAACATTTGAATACACTATCTTCAAAGATATTATGATGTTTTAATATTGCTTAAATTAAAAATATATTTTAAAGTTAAATTTAATAATCTTGGTTTGTATAGTCATGCTTTTAATTTATTAATAAAGAAATTAATATCTAAAAAAATTCAATTATCAGATAAATAAATAATCAGATAATCTAAAAAGTCATATTTTGCTAGGGCTTTTGAATTAAATTTTAAGAATTTAGAAAATAGCAAGCTAATAAATAGACTTTTTATCTCAAACTTTTTTTATACATTTCTTTAAATTTAAATTTTCTTCAAAATTCTTTAGCATTTACCTCTTATAAAAATAAATAAAAACTTCCTTTATACTTTAGAAGATGTTTGCTAAACAAACATTTATGAATAAATAAATTTTAGCATTGCTAAAACATTTAAATTGAATGATAGACTGGAAAGGATTTAACTATTACTAATTAGCTAAGCTGAATCTTATTAATTAGTTATAAGTTCTAGGTAAATAACAAAAAGCATAAGATTAATTTTAAATCTAAAGATCTCATTCTTATAGTTTGATTATTTAGTTAGCACTATCTTACTTGATTATCTAAACTTAATTTTTAAATCATAAGTTCTATTTCTTTAGTAATAAGCAGTTATTAATTAAGTTAGTCTTTGGCAATTTTCAATTTTTTTCTTTATTTCTCTAATAAAAGCATACTTATCACTTAATATACCATATAGCTATTAATATGATATGTTTAGTTAAGCTATTGCTATATCCTCATTTAACTTTAGATTGAACTAATATAATAATGGTATATATTAATTTATTAATAAATGCTTAGAATATAAATTAGAGTGAGGGTATATAAAGACTATAATTACTCTTCTAGTTAGAGATGCTTATTTAATATGTACTAGTTAAAATATTTATATTATTAAATACACTAACTAGCCTTTTAGCTAACTATCTAGTTATTTTCTTTATTAGATTAATACTTTTTTAAACAAGAAGCCTTAAGGAAAGAAAGCTATCATATTCATCTGAAAAACTATTTAGATGCCATGTAGATATCTGAATAAATTTATACTTTAATAAGGTTTAAGCAGAGTATTGGAGCTAATTAGGAGAAGATAAATAGCTAGTGTAGATTTGGAAATAGCGTAATTGATATATGAAATTAAAGGTATAAATCACTCTTTTTACAATTAATTCTAAATTTAGTTGTAATCTCTTCTAAATTATTCCTTCTTTAATAATATGGAAAGTAAATTACCAATCCTGTTAATTATCCTAATTATAGTAAAGCTAAACGCTTTAAAAATTGCTTTTCTTAATGAATATCGAATAAGTCAACCTTATGATGTCAATGCTGCGAAAGAAGGATGGGAAGAAACTTTAAATAAGCACTTTTAAAATAAGTAGTGATTTAGAATTTAAGATATATAACTAGAATTTGAGTAAATTAAGGTAAATAGAAATATAACTAAAAACTTTAACTATTTTACATTAAAGTGAGAGAAATTAAAATTAGACATGATCATTGATATGACAAAAAGCTACTAACTTACCTATTTAATTTCTATTTGAGCTCATTAAAACAAGATAATTCACATAGTTTCAAAGGAGTAAAATAACAAAATTATTTAAAATAGTAAGTTCAGTCATTTTATCCTTCCTTCAACTGAATCTCTTACTAAAGTAATAATAAAGTTCTTAGAATAGTTTAAATGAAATTCTTTGGGATATTTTACAGATTAATTTACAGGAAGTGAACCTTCAATAATTTAATCAGCTCTAAGAAATTTAGAATATTAATGAATAATTCCTGCTTTTGGCATTGAAAAGATAAATTTAGGAGATATTTCTTAAGATATTTAAATAAAAGGAATAAGGAAATTTTATAGTACTATCAGCTATAACTTTGAATCCTTTTTAAATTTGATTTTGCAATAAAACTATGAAATAAAAGCTTTTATAATGAATATTTAAAACTCCTGGTAAATATGGAATTTACATGATATCTAGACTATAAATGGATTTGTTGGTTTTAGCTTTGGAACGGAAATTACTAGAAATGAGAATGAATACTAACTTCATTGTATAGACCTATTTTTAGAGTAAATTGCAAAAGCATTAAAAGAGTAGAAATATATCAACAATGAATTAGTGAAAGATTTGGCATAGAAGCTATTTTCTAGTCAAAGTATTTAGCTTTAAATTTTGAATGTACAACTTAATAAAGTTAAAGTAGTGGGAATCGTTAATTTAACTTCCATAGTGTATTAGGAATAAATAATTTGGCCTGATGGAACTACTAACATACCAGACAATAGTTTAATTGAAATTCCAATTAGCATGGTAGCGGACAAAAAAAAATCCTGATGGAGTTGACGTGTCATGAGT